>KV005647.1:97706-108395 GCA_001598015.1 Dorcoceras hygrometricum
GTTGCACAGGCGAGGAGGAACATCATAGAGACTGGACAAGTGATAAGTATAGAAGAGGCTGCTGCAAGAGTCATTGAAAACGACAGAAGGGAATCTGAGAGGTTGGAAAGAGAGAGGAGAGATCGTAGGCAAAGCAGGAGTAGTACTTACAAAAGAAGAAGATGATACTGATTAGAATCTCCTGTACTTTGTTGAGTAAATGATATTTGCTTTTAGGCAGGCGTTGTGCAATTTGTTTTTGCTTATCTTTTCAATCGGCTGCTAAGTTTTGTCATCACCAAAAAGGGGGAAATTGTTAGGATAAAATTTATAGTTTTGGTGATAACAAAGAAAAGAAAAGATTTGGAATTAAATGACAATATTCACGATGATCAACATTGCTGACAACAGTGATTAGCTCAAGCTACAGTTATGAGTTTCGAGTTGATCTAAATCAGATCTTGGAACAGTGGAGTGATTGATTTGGCTATTCGAGTTATGATGAAGAATTGAGAATTAAGATATCTGCCAACAGCTCTTGTCTACTATATCGCAATGGTATATGCAAAAAGCAACGGGAACAGTAACTCATTCTACCAACAGAATGGGCCGTATGCATTGATAAGTTTGATCGACAGATCTTGGAACAGTACTACTTATTGACATCAGACTTCGCTACAGTATTGTCTTTGAAAACAGTACAAGTAACTATCGACAGCTCTTTGTAAACAGTTAGCTCAACACGACATCGTTCGATTCAACAAATTTGATGACGTCAGCCACATGAGGACACCGGACATCATGACGTCATCATCTTATTCAGCTTCAACGTTCTCAACAGACATGATGACGTCAGCAGTGCAAAATCTTGTAAACGGAGAGATATGATGACGTCACCAGTGCTGATATTTGCAAATAGCTAAATTTTGTTTACTGCGACAAATCTCTCAACAGTAAGGAACTGTTCACTCATCTTCTTCAAAGAGAGATCTGTCGATAGAAAAGATTTCAGCGCAAGCATAAAGTTGATTCAAATTCGATCGTATACTCAATTGGAAAAGATCGATGACCAAAACAAGAATCACTCATACTGCCTGAAATTAAGGAGACGAGATTAGTACTATCTTTGAAAAATAGTACACATTGGCAGAGGCGATTTCAACGGGAGTGCACACATATGGAAATGATACTCGCATCCCTGACGAAACGCAATTTACCATATAATGGAGCAAGATTGACGGCGTTCCACTGTCAGGAATTCAAAAAGGATTTGCTGCCTTATCTGGATTCATCGACCGTTGAACGAAGATTATAAATAGCAGAAATTTTGCATTGAAGAACATCTCTCGCCACTGCTATTGCTAAAACGCTGTCAAAATACTCTCAGAGCTTACTCTTCGTTGAACGCATTCAAAGATCAAGCACTCGAAGAATTTTCATTTTGTTGATATTCATTGTTATACCTTCGAGTGTCACTCTCTGGTTCATATTATTGAATCAAGTTTCTTTGTCTTAGAAACCAGAGATTTTACAGTACTCACAAGTGTATTCATTGTTGTATTTGATTGAGTCTGTAACAAACGGGCTTCTCAAAAAGCCGTTTGAAACTAAAGTGTTGTAACCAGCAGCTGCGTCTGCTTGGATTGTCATTGTGAGATACTAGGAGTTCTCGTAGCTGCGGGTTACGGGATCGGGTGTTTGTAGAAAGGCTACTCTCATCAAAGTCTTCTAGTGAAACCTTCCGAGGAGGAAGAAGGGGAGACGTAGGACATTAAAGTCTGAACTTCCAGAAACAAACTCTGATCTCTATCTTTTACATTACACACGATTATATTACTTGTGTTTATTTACTGTTCACAAATTGATCGGTCGTTTTCCGCACATATATTGTTGACCGAGAAATTTGAATATAACTGAGATATTCTTAAGTCTGGTAACTCGGACTTAAGTTAAGCAAAAAGCTTGCACCCCCCCCCTTCTGAACTCCTACTTACTTAGTGATCCTATTTCTGGGACCATCACGTACATTTACTCCTATACTTCAATTCTTCGTCTAGGACTCGCGGTGGGGGATACTCTTGATGCCATCCATGGTCACCTCGGGCCCCGAGGACCGAGTAGCTCGAGGCAATCCCCAACCTACGTTGCTAAGCTCGGGAGGTTACCGGAGGATGCGCTATCAAGACCAACGAGTTGCCCGAAGACACGTTCCAAGATCGGGTTTTGCCCGATGCCTTACTACCATTTTGGAGTGTCTCCCAAGGACTCTGCCTCGACGTGATGAATAGTCCAACCTGGATACATCTTTCCTTATTTGAAGAATCCTAGGACGATACACCTTTCCTTATTTAGGCAAGAGGATCCTGTGGATCACGGAGAATATTTTTCAAGATATTCTCTTCCACCGCCTTAGCCCCTCTATAAATATCAGGTACGCCCCATTCACTCACACACACTCATCCTTGCACACTTTTGCACCAAGTATATACTTGCTCTCTTTTTCTCTCGCGCGCACTGTCTGACTTAAGCATCGGAGGGGCTTCGTCGGACACACTTCCGGTGCCCTCTGACCTGTGATTTGTGGTTGTAGACATCAAGGAGAAGCATTTACAGCCCTCCAGTGCCTGACGCTTTCAAGCTTCCCGACGTGATGGTGTTAGCTCGTCGTCTGAGAAAATTCGGCTACATCAAAATCTTTATGAAATGTTAAGGCATGAAAGAAAAGAAAAATATTTTTGAGGGATTGAAGTGGTTTGTGGCAAGTAATGATGAGCGGAATCGGGATACCGAGCCCGATGAACCTCTGTTAATGTTATAATGAGCTTATGGATCAATCTGTTCACGACATGGTGAAGTGGCAGCATAGAGGTGTGAGGGATCCCGAGGTAAGATCGGGTGAACCGCATCGCCACGTACGTTGGTTTTTATGATTGATAAATGGTTGATGTAATGGGCCACACATCATGGATACGACTCACACGTCTTTTATGTTATGCTATGTTCATGCCTCAATTTGTTATGATATACGATCATGTACTGTTACTAATAGTTTTGATGCCATCATTTACGATCATTCATGCATGCATGAGTTAAAGCTATTTTACGATATGTATGTTCTTGCATGCGGTTTATTATATATACTTTGTTATTATTAGATAGAGAATGCTGGGATTTTAGGCTCACTAGGATTAAATGGTGCAACTGATTCTGCAGTTGATTTTGTCCCGACTGGTGGTGACGACCTCCGATCTTCCGCTGAAGCTGCTACCCCGTGACCACTCAGATGCTTTTATGTTATCGTATTAAACATGTTCAGATTTCCGCAATAATTTATTTACTCTGCTTTTAAGACAGAATGAATGATGTGATTTTTGAGATATTTATTTATTTATGTTTTAAAGTGATGTCGAGAAAAATTTTAATGGTCGATAGATATATTTTAAATAATGTTTATTCCGTATTTTATTTCAAAAAAAAATTATATAGTCCGGTTCGTTTCAAGAACAGTTCAGAACATCAGAATAAGCTCATAGCAGAATCAGTTCAATTCAGTTGAAGCACAGAGCAGAATCAGTTTAGTTCAGTGGAACAGATCAGATGAGATCTGTTCAGAACAGATCATCAGTTCAGAACATAGAAGCATAGTTTAGATCATATGAGAGTAGATAAGATAAGAACATAATCAGATCAAAGCAGAATAGAGCAAGACTAGAACAGACAGGTCAGACAAAGAGAGATGTGGAACAGCTCAGATGAGAAGCGAACAGAATAGTTCAGAGCAGTCATTGAATGAGAGAAATGTAGCTCTGTGTGCAGATCATATTGAGCTTCACAATATATCAGTTCACATATGAATACAATAGCTTAACTGAAGAACATATCAGACCGGAGTCCTTACCAGATCAGCACAGGCTACCAGTTCCGCAAAGTAGTATGAACAAAATTTACTCAGACGTATCAGAAAGGTTCAAATTGATTTGCATCGATTGGCCTACATTAGTTAAGAGAGAGTACAAAGTTAATAAATAGCCTCACCTACTACTGTATTATGAAAGTACGACAAGTACAAGAGTCAGAAACTTACAGAAGCTTTACAACGACTATAATCTTGTGTCCAATTGTAACATCGGTACATAGGCTATAAATACAAGCTGAACTGATGAACAGATAGAGTCGATGGAGACCGGTGATGCTGCATGTGTGCACATTGTGCAAGTTTGGACCAGAACAAAATATCAAATTGTGCACGCACCAGCAGATATCATCGTAATATTTGAAGATCATGAAGAAGATGATAATGTGAGATGCAACAAATATGAGAGCTGAGATGAAATAGATTAGTCCTCACACACACATATACACACACATTCACTCACATATATTGAGATTTGAGCCAAACAGGTTAGCTAAGTGAATATAAATCAAATCAATGTAGTCTTCTCATAGAGACGTTAAGTAAGTGAACAGACTTGAGAATAGAATGGAGTGTAAGAGTTCAACTTGAGCAATGTGGTCCCAGCTGAGTGGGTTTGTACAGATTTGTATAAATCAAATCCTTTTAGCGAAAGCCTTCCAGTATGGAAGAATAGGAGACGTAGAAGCAGTGAATTCGAATTTCCATAAATAAATTCAGTATCGTTTTTATCGCTTTCTGAATACATGTTTTCGAAATTGATTTTAACTAACTTTCAATTTACATAGTGTACTTTAGGTTCCACATGGTTTCGTCCGACCAAACTCGATGTACTTTGGTGCTCAAAATATTTTAAGAACTAGAGTTATTGTAACTCCACGAGAATATGTTATTCTTGATCAGATCGTGCACGACCTTGTGCTGTTTAGATGCCGCGGTGTGATATGATTGTTTCCTAACAAACTCAATAGAAAAATATTGGCAGTGTTCTTTTTTCTTTGACCCAGGGAAGATATACTTCTGGAGCTTTCAATTTACGGAAATAAAGTGAGAGTTTAGAACAAATAAGACACTCGAAGAAAATGAAAAAAAACGAAAATTGACAAATTATGCATATGGAATTACAAGACTTTAGATGTAGAAATTAAAAAAATTTAGAAATTTCTTTCTTTTGTTCAATCTCACGATTACATCTAGTTTAAATTATAAAATCCGCCGAAAAATGAGCAAAATGTACAATAAAACCAAAAAGATTGACAACTTGGAGAAACAAATTATATTCCATTTCAATTATATCACAAGATATATTTAAATATTCTACTTGCAGTGTATCTTTGGGATTGAGATATTGTACATATTTTATAATAGTAAAATATATTTTTATATGCAGAACATATTAAATAACATTGGACAATTAAGTGTTGTGAGATGTGAAAGAACCAATTGGCTGGAAAAAAGAATTTGGATTTAAACTCATAGCATGTTTATTAAATTTTGAAAGAGGTGATCTTGGTTTCAGCCTTGGTTTCTAAAACTGAAACCAATCACACCAAAAAGCCTTTGTAATAGAAAGGAAAATTTGGATTGAGCTGTGATGACATCAGCCTTGATGTCATCACAATCAGCAGATGGATTTCAGCAGATGATGCTAAGCGCAAAAGAGAAGCGACGTCGTATTGTTAATTCAGCAGATGATGAAGATCAGCAGATGGAGCGAAGCGCGATTTTTTAATAAAATTCTTATTAAAAAAAATTAAAAATGCTTGGCTTCGGAATCTATTTTTAAAACGTACTTAAATAAGTGTTTTTTTAGAAGTTAGAATTTTTAGCTTTGGGTTTCTGCTTCCACTTATATTCAAAATAGAAACAATAGAATATACTAAAAACATTATGATTGTGTTTGGACATGTACTTTACAAATGTTTTTAGTATTTTATAAGTAAAATTTTTTAAAGTTTGTGCTTGGATAAGATTTTTTTAAAAAATTTTAAAATCATTTTATTAAGAAACTGTTCTTAAAGTATAGTTTTTAGAAAACAAGTAGTAGGTGTTTTTTATTGTTTTAAAAAAAACAGGGGTCAAAATCCGGGTCAATTGTAATAAATCGGGTCACAAATTCCAACGGGTCATTCGCACTCAGTTGAACCTTATCGTTTCCTCAACCCATTTTTCATCAAATCCCCTCAGTCGCCTCTGCTATCTCCGCCCCCTCCGCCCGCAACCGCCATCTTCGCCCCCTGCGCCCGTAGCCGCCCACTCTGCCTGCAGCAGCAACTCCACCTCGATTGCAACCTTCCGAAACTAAACATAACTTGGTAAGAACATGTCTCAAATTGATTTATTCAGTTGTCAATAAATCTTCTTGTCTAGCTTGTCGGATTGATTTTTTGTGTCATATTAAAGATTATAAGCTCCTTGTCTAGCTTGTCGGATTTACGCAGCCTGAACAAATCACTTGTCTCCGTATTTTGCTCTGGTTGTGAAAATTGTAAATGTGAATCGAGAGTTTTGGTTTCTCCGTTTTATTGGTACCCGACCTATATAAAAGCTTGCTTTTGCCCATGATAATGTTGCGTTTTTTTTGTGTATTGCCCGTTAATTTTTGAATATGGTCCCACCCTCGACGGTTGAGTGCAGCTAGCCCTTGGGGAGGAAGCATTGATATGGGATTACCTTCTTTTGTTGAAAACACTTGACCGTCTGGAGGAATCATTGATATGAAATTACCTTCTTTTGTCAAAAAACTTGAGGTATAGATACATAAACATGCAAGGCATGCTTTTTCTTTGAAAGTCTTGGACTTTAGGAGTTGAGAGATATATGAACACCACATTCGATGATGCAAATATTTTTTGATTCTGTACTCTTCTGGGTTTATTCGCAAGAACTTGTTTATATGTCTTGTGATAACAAATATATCCTCTTTGTTGGCAGCACGAAGTTGTTTTTGTTGGTTTCATTTCAATGGGAAAATGTATATTTCGTCCTATATGTTTGTTTCGTTGTGATCCATGTTATCAAATTTCAGTCTCAGCTATCCTTCACCTTTTACATTGTTAGTTGTTTTCTGGATATGGCGCTGATGTGATGATTGAAATATATATTCCCTTCACTTATTTTTACATCTTGTCGATTCAATCCTGGATCATAAAATTGATCCAGAGTAATTTATATGGCAGAAGAAGGAGAACAAACAAGTAACAAGCATGGTTCTTCTCGAACATATTGGAGTTCAAAAGTTGTTAAACTTTTTATTGATATATTACTTGACTATAAAAGAAAAGGTGAGATGAGACAGAAACAACTTTGGCAAGTCATGGATAAAAGTTGGCAAGGAATTCAATTCCAAAGCAGAGTTTAAATAGAGTCAGGAACAAATGTGTCAAAATTTTAATCGCTTTAGAGCAGATTGGCGTGTATTCAAAGATCTTTGTGAGAATTATACTGTACTTGGGTGGGACCCTGTAAATGAGACTGTCACTGCTACGGAGGAACAATGGACTGAGATTATTAAGGTATTACATAAACATATCATAAACTAATCAATTAGACTTAGCATTTACGTTTGTATTTTGAAACTTATTTTTTTAATCTTGTCATGCAGAAGAATAAGGAGTTTAAAAAGTTCAAATCTAGAGGTCATTATTTCAAAGAACTAGGAGAATTATTTGAAAAAAGTAATTCAACTGGAAACTTTGCATTGGCATCAGGGCAAAGTCAAGTATACGAGGGTCGTGAAGTTGGTGCAAGCACTTCTTTAGAATTTGATCATGAAGATGAAGTGCCATTGACTTAAAAATCTTCAACAAAGAGGCCAATTTTAGATACATATAGTAGCTCAAAAGAAGAAGGATCAAGAGGTAAAAAATTAAGCAAGAGTACATATTGAGAAGATCTTTACCTAGAAGCTGCTACCCAAGCTTGTATTGCTAAGGCCAACAAATATAATGCATAGATAACCCAAGTAGTTGATGAGTATTCCGCTGAAAAATGCATGGATGCATTATATGAGTTGGAAAATGATATTTATGATGACAACTTATTTGTGAAGGCAAAAAAGTCATTTATTGACTCTGCATGGAGACCACTTTTTATGAAGATGAATCGAAGACATAAATTAGGTTGGATTATGAGTCTTTAGATTTTATGGTATCTTACAAAGTTATGATCTTGCTTATGTTTACATGATGTGTACTTATGAAATTTTTATGGTAGGACATCAGCACTTACTGGGAATGATTATACAAGGGAACTATTGACCGGACATTATGCTCGGATTTTGGAAAATTTCCGGATCAAGGTTGATACTTTTAAACTACTTTGTAACGTACTTAGAGAAGGGAATTATATATCAGAACATCATCATCAACGTAGAGTATCAGGATGGTCGTATACGTGTAATTGCAGAGAGATTTCAACATTCAACTGAAACCGTCGACCGTAATATTCTTTGATTGTAGAAGCTTTTGTTTTCTTTGCTCCAAATATTATCACTCCTCGGAATGAGCAAGTAGTACATCCTAGAACAAAGGATAGCTCAAAGTTTAACCCATGGTTTAAGGTATCAATCTTTTTATAAATTTAATGAAATGAAACTTTAGTATCACATGATAAATTCCAATTGTTTTTTTAGGACTATGTTGGAGCTATAGATGGAACACATGTGCCGGCATTCATACCAGCGTCTTATCAAGACGCATTTCGAAATAGAAAAGGGAACATCACTCAAAATGTATTGGTTGCATGTGTCCATGATATGAGATTTATCTTTGTTTATGTCGGATGGGAGGGCAGCACACATGATTCAAGAATCCTACAAAGTGAATTAAGTCGTCAAGGTGTAAATTTTCCAATGCCTCCTTTAGGGAAATACTATGTGGTTGACTCGGCATTCAAAAATATGCCAGGATTTATGGCTCCATTTCGTGGTGTTCGCTATCACATGCAAGACTTTACTGGTCGAGATCATGCTCCAAGAACTCCAGAAGAATATTTTTTTAGAGTAGATGCCCAACTAGCCAACTTGTGGCGTGTGGGTTTTATAGACTCTTGTACAAACAGTCTTTATATATGATATTCACATTTACTTATATGGCGTTCTTTACTTTCATTATGTGTGTAATGATTTACAATTGCGTTGAGTAAAGACCTAGAATGCACTAAAGCGTATGTTAGATGTGATAGTGGGTATGACGGCTATCATGAAACACATCTAATAGTCGCTGTGTATTCTGAACATGTTCCTAGTCAATTGGGCCGTCAAAATCAGGATAAGGCCGCCTGAGTTCGAGACTAGTATCTGCGATGCAAAGTACCATGTTTCATTGGTAGGGAACATTGTGATGTTCTGAGCACATATTATTGGGGACGTTAAGGGGACCTTCCTTCACGACTCAACATTGATGGGTCGGTCTTGACACGTGATAGTAAACGGCGTCATATTATTGGGCCCTTACTGGACGTGAGGTGAATACATGAAGGTTGCACCGGCTGCAATCGGAAACTACCTTTTGGGAGTCATGGATGACTGATATTATTCGGGTCCATGATCGCTTGATTGGGCTCCGTGTACCCACTAAAGAAACCTGTTTTCTCGATATCATTAGAGGGTGGTGAAATCATTAAAATAGTGGGAGGGTAATTCATAAAACTTAATGACCATGTTTTATGTCTTAGCGTTTATTTTTATATAGTCAGTAATGCATGTCTGTTTTCTTTTCAGTATAACTGCTATAAAATGGTTTCGATGAAAAATTCACTCGCTGCTATACTGGATAGCAACAGGTTCACCGGTCTGAACTACCAAGACTGGCTCCAGAACCTCAACCTTGTTTTGGCTTCGGAGAAGCTCCTCTATACGATAGAGAAGTGTCCTCCGGAGGAAACCCCTGCCGATATCAGCCCTGAGGAGCTGATTACGCTTAACCAATGGCGTGACGACGAGGTTAAAGCTCGGTGCTATGTGATGGCATCGATGTCCAATGAAATGCAACGGCGCTTTGAGAAGACAAAGTATGCCTCTGCCATACTTTTTCATCTCAAGGAACTGTACGGGGAGAACTCTCGACATGAGAGGTTCACGGCTGTCAAGGAGCTGATGACGAGCCGCATGCGCGATGGGACTTTGGTCCGCGAGCATGGGGTTCGTATGATTGGGCTCGCTGAAAAGCTGTCGGGCCTTGATATCGCACTTCCACACGAGCTGTCTGTGGATGTACTTCTCCTCTCGCTACCCGCTGCATTTGACCCCTTTGTGGTCAACTTCAACATGAACAAGCTGGAAGCCACCCTTGAAGAGGTGGTAAACATGCTTGTAGTGTTTCAGGGGACTATAAAGAAGGACAAACCCGTCCTCCTTCTGGGTTCTTCTTCCTCTGCGAAGAAGGGGCCCAGACGCAAGAGCAAGAAGCGTTCTGCTCCTGCGAAAGAGGAAAAGTATGCCAAGAAGCCGAAGGCAAAGGCTTCTAAGCCAAACAAGAGCGAGGAAGTTTGCCACCACTGCCACAAGGCTGGGCATTGGAGGAGGAACTGCAAGGAGTACCTCGAGCAGTTGCGAACTGCGAAAGGTATGTTCTATATTGAAATAAATATGTCTCTAAATTCAACTTCTTGGGTACTTGATACCGGATGTGGATCTCATATCTGCAATGATTTGCAGGTGATGACAAGAAGTCGAAGTCTTAGAGAGGGTGAGACCCACTTGAGGCTTGGCAATGGAGCAAGAGTTGCTGCAGTAGCTATAGGGGATATTTGTTTATTTCTGTCTTCAAATTTTAAGTTGTTGTTACGAGACGTTT
>KV005648.1:12236-23246 GCA_001598015.1 Dorcoceras hygrometricum
CGACCTCTGTTTTTCAAGTTCTTGGTAGCGTTGGAAACCTCTTGAGTAGACCTTTCTTTTCCTACCAATCTTGGAGGCTGTGTTGAGCTGGAAAGAGAACGCGAAGTTGCTGAGTTTTGAGCAATTTAAGCTTCTAGGAAATTTTGAAGGGATTTGTCGAGGAAGCTTCAAAGGCAGTAAGCTTGAGTTGGTTACTGGCCGTTGCTTGTGAAACCTGTTAAGGTAGTTTGATCAATTAAGGTACGATTGAGCAGCCCTTAGCAGCTGGAGCATGAACATGTCTATTTTTTTCGATGTTGTGAATTTGGCTGCTGTGAATTACGTGAATCAGTATGTTGAATGATTGAGTTACATTCTGTTTTACGTATTGTACATTGTATGCATTGAGCATTGATATTGATTGGCATCATGCATACATATTGAGCCTGAATTGACAGATTTGATTTGATAACCTGATTGGGTGCCACGTTGCGACTGGCCGGCTGTTAAGTCGTGCCCGAAAAGTCCAACGCTATTGTCGGAGTGGTGACTACCGGATTCGAGTGTCTACCACCGAGCTGTGATGGGCTGACGGGCCCCGATGATCACGGACCGATGATTTCCCGGTTGATAGACCGTGGTATAGAGGCTTTGTTTGAGTTGCCAGTTGATAGACTGGTCTTGCTATCCGCTTTTCTTGACAGCCCTCATGCATTCATAGCATTGATTTGTAGCATGTTGCATGTTTATCTGCTTTGATAGCTCTTCGTACTGAGGCTTGACCTCGTACTTGTTTTCCTGCTTTTGTTGTTTGGGTCTGCGTGCCCATTTGCAGGAGTTTCAGGTAACCTAGCTGGGCAGAGTGGAAGTTCAGCTGGTCGATCCCCGCATCCCTGAGTCCCAGTTTAATTATGATATGTATTGAACCGGGGAATGCCCCGTGTGATCATGTATTTGGGGATTTGTCTTTTGAATTGATACTATATGGTTACTTGTTGTATGAGTTTGAGTTAACTCATATTTTGAGTATTGAATATTTTGAATGTAAGATTTGAAGTTCAGGTCCATAGTATTTTGAAAAATTTTTAAGCCCTGATTTTAAGCTTCCGTGTTTATGAGCTTAATATGTGTTAATTGTTAGTAATTAGCACGGGGCCTGACAGTTGGACTTAGATCTCTAGGGCTCTTTGTTGTGGTATTGAGCTAGGAATTGAGGTACGGATTTGAGCTTATTAACCAGCGTGTTTCTGGCTTGGATGAATTGTAGTTGCTGGTGTATGGAATGGCCGTGCCTGTATTGTTGTCCTTGTTGAGGACTATGTATGCTATTGTGTTTTATTGCTGTGTTGCATATGTTTATATGGTTGTATTCCAGCATGTTGCATACACGCATGACATTCCATTTCAGTCGTTGCAGCCTTTGTTCGTTGTTGTTGCTTTGTTTTCTTACCAGGATGCCAGGGCGAGTGGTGACTCCGCACTCTCATTTCCCCTATGCGCCGAGTGGCTAGCTACCACAGTTCATAGGTTGGGTTGTTGATGCACCAAGTAAGGGTGGGCTAGTAGGGGTGAGTGGGTAGCACCCACATGTCCTACACTCACCGTGGCCACATATTCCGTTTTAGATTTCCGTTGAGCTATGCATTGAGTTCTTTGGCTCCCTTCCTTGGTTGTAGCCTTCGGCTGTTGTCCCGTATTCTCATGCATAGCATCTGCATTTTATTCATGTTGTTTAATGCTGTTTATAGTTGCTCTCCGTACTTGGGTTTGACCCCATGTCCCTCTGAGGCTTGGTTGTTTTCCTTGTTGTGTTGTTTTCAGGAAACCCACGTTTTAAAGCTGGTCGTGGTTTTAACCCAGCTCGTGGCGCCCCAGGATGTTGTTAGAGTATCCCAGTAGCGTATTGCATATTTATATGTATCAGTATTCTTAGCCAGGGGGATGCCCTGCGCTTTGTCGTTGTTTTTGGTTGTTGGAGTTTGATACATGTTATCGTTTCTGCCGTTATGCTATACTGTTGGTCATTCTTATAAACTGGGATATCTATTTTGAGTATCGTGGTATTTTAAATTATATGTTTTAAACCATCAGGCCTAAAAGCGAAAATTTTACCCGCTTTTTGCTAGCTTCCGCATGTGTTTTGGTGTTTTTACTCTGTTTAGAGCATGAGGCCTGACATTTTTTGTATCAGAGCTTAAGCTGGGATAAGCTCAATTTCTTTGATCACACTTGAGTCTAGGCACAGTGTTGTGTGTTGCATGTGCTTGACTATGTGTTATGTGCTATCTATGCTGTATATGTTCTATTTTGCTTGATCCTGTTGATGTTTTCATAGATTTCGCCTAGACGTCGTGGTATAGGTAGGGGGCAATTTGAGGAATCAGCAGGACAGAATGAGTATAGGCGTAGTGCCCGTAGTCATATTCGTGTTAGCAACGAGGAGGAAGATGAGATTGCGGCACCTCCGGTGGAGCGGATGGATGTGGTGATAGCACGTTTTCAGAGGATGAACACTCCAGTCTTTAACGGTGATGAGTCCAGTGAGGATGCGGACTGGTGGCTTCGTAACATTATTGGTATTTTCGATCTGGTGCAGTATGATGATGATCTTCGACTAAGTTTAGCGACCCTCTTGCTTAGGAAGGCTGCAGAGCGCTGGTGGCGAGGCGCTTCGAGTACCTTGTTGGAGACCGGTGTTGGGATCTCTTCGGATAGTTTCTGCGAGACCTTCCGACAGGAGTATGTACCCGAGTCTTATGTGAACGCTCGGGAGCGGGAGTTCGACCATCTGGAGCAGGGTTCCATGACTGTTCGGGAGTACGCTAGGAAGTTTTCTTCTCTGTTGGCGTACGTTCCACATGTTTCTGGCCGTGAAAGGGCCAAGAAGACTAGATTTCTTGAGGGCTTGAATGAAGAGTTATATCAGATGGTGTTGACCAGCAAACCCAAGAGCTATGCTGAAGCAGTTGACACTGCTATTGATATCGAGGAGGGTTTGCAGAGTTGTCGTGCTTGCAGGCAGCAAGCGGCGCCGGTTAGTCGTCCTGCTATTCAGGGAGAACAGTCTTCACAGTCCTCCCAGTCAGCCCATCAGCCCCAGCAGCAGCAGCATCAGCATCAGGTGGCTCAGCAGTCTGGCCGTCAGAGGTTTCGACCCCGCGGTCAGCAGTTCAAGAAGAAGTCGGGTTCTGGCTCTTATGGTTCAGGTAGCTCAAGTAGCAGTGGTTCTCGGGCTGAGTTTTGTGGCTTTTGCGGTGGAAAGCATCCTTCCACTCAGTGTGTAGGTGTGCAGGGTTCCTGCAACCTTTGTGGTCAGTACGGGCATTTTGCTAGAGTGTGTCCGTCAGCTGGATCACAGCAGACCGCGGCCTAGCCTCAGGGTCAAGGAGGTCAGTTTAGGGGTCGTTCCCCTCAGTTTCAGCAGCCTCGATTGGGTGAGACTCAGTTTAGGCCATTTCAGCAGCCTGGACCATCGCGGTTCGGACATTCGTCTCAGCCTTTCTACTCAGGACCCCAGCATGCTCAGGTTAACGCCATCACTAGGGATCAGGCCGAGGAGACACCGAGTCGAGTGATTGCAGGTACTTGCCTTGTTTTTTATTTCCTGCGCGTGTGTTGTTCGACACCGGTGCATCGCATTCGTTTATTTCTGATTCGTTTGTTGTTGAGAATGGTCTGTGTACCATTTCGTTGTGCGATGCTGTTTCCGGGTCTACCCCTGGCGGTGTCAGTTGTTCTCCCAGGAGGTTTTGTTGGATGTTGTGTTGTGGTTTGGTGAGCATGTCCTGTTAGCGAACTTGATCCGTTTGATGCTTTGGGATTTCGATTGCATAGTTGGGATGGATGTCCTGTCCAACTATAGGGCCACCGTGGACTGCTTCCATGGGATTGTGAGCTTTAGGCCTTTATCTGGCGAGAAGTGGGACTTCTACGGCCAGGATTCTAGATCGAAGATCCCGTTGATCTCAGCTATGGATATGTTCAGCTTGTTGCCTTTGGGGAATGTTGGCTTTATGATCTACGCTTTGGATGCGTCTTCTTCTTCCCGTGTTCAGCTCAGTGACGTTCCCGTAGTGAGGCACTTTCCCGATGTGTTTCTGGAGGAGATCCCTGGTTTTCCTCCGAGGTGGGTGATTGACTTCAGCATAGAGCTGGTGCCTGGCACATCTCCGATTTCTCGTGCCCCGTATCGTCTGGCGCCTATGGAGTTGAGAGAACTCAAGGTGCAGTTAGATGATTTACTGGAGAAAGGTTTTATCCGACCTAGTATGTCGCCGTGGGGAGCGCCCATCTTGTTTGTGAAGAAGAAGGATGGCTGAATGCGGATGGGCATTGATTTTTGCCAGTTGAATAAAGCCACTGTCAAGATTAAGTACCCGTTGCCGAGAATCGATGATTTGTTTGATCAGTTGCAAGGTTCTGCGGTGTATTCAAAGATTGATCTTCGTTCCGGGTACCATCATCTGAGAGTGAGAGAACAAGATGTTGCGAAGACTGCTTTTCATACCAGGAACGGGATTTTCGAGTTTTTGGTTATGCCGTTTGGATTGACTAATGCCCCTGCAGTCTTTATGGATTTGATGAACCGAGTTTTCCGCGAGTTTATCGATCAGTTTGTGATCGTGTTCATCGATGACATCATAGTCTATTCGAAGACTCCTTTGGAGCACAAGGAGCATTTGCGTATTGTCCTTCAGACGTTGAGAGACCAGCAGTTGTATGCAAAGTTTTCCAAGTGCGAGTTCTGCTTGGATCGCATCGTATTCTTGGGACATGTGGTTTCAGCCGAGGGGACTTCGGTGGATCCTAGCAAGGTTGATGCCGTTCGGAACTGGGAGCGTCCCAAAAATGTTTCCGAGATTCGCAGTTTCTTGGGTCTGCCTGGCTATTATTTTCGCTTCATTGAGGGTTTCTCTAGTATAGGAAAGCCGATGACTCAATTAACTCAGAAGGACAAGCGTTTTGTTTGGACTGAGCAGTGTGAGAATGCTTTTCAACTGCTTAAGGAGAAATTGACTACTGTGCCTGTGTTGGCTCTGCCGTCTGGAACAATTGGATTCATTGTTTGCTCTGACTCTTCGCTCAATGGATTGGGCTGTGTTTTGATGCAGAATGGTCTAGTCATTGCGTATGCCTCGCGGCAGTTGAAACCGCACGTGACTCATTACCCAGTCCATGATTTGAAGTTAGCAGCGGTGGTCTTTGTGTTGAAGATCTGGCGTAACTACCTGTATGACGAGCAGTTTGTGGTATACTCCGACCACAAAAGTTTGCTGTATCTGTTTTCGTAGCCTGACTTGAACATGAGACAACGTCGGTGGATGGAGCTGCTAAAGGACTTTGATTGTGAGATTAAGTACCAGCTTGGGAAGTCGAACGTAGTGGCCGATGCTTTGAGCAGGAAGGCTAGTGATATGCTTACGTCGTTGTAAATCTCTAAGGATCAGGAGCATTTTAACACTACTGGTTTGAGATTCTACCCAGCTGAGGATTACGTCGTGGTTTCTTCTTTCCAAGTGGAGCCACAGATTGTTTATAGTATTCGAGCAGCTCAGAGGACTGATCCGTCTATCCACGAGTTGAAGTTAAATGTCAGGGCTGGCGAACTTGAAGATTATTCTGTCTCTTCCGATGGTTGTTTGCGTTTCTGGGGCAGATTTGTTGTGCCCAATTTGATTGATTTGAAGAAGGAGATCCTTCGGGAAGCGCACTGTAGCAGACATAGTGTTCAACCTGGTGCACGGAAGATGTACCATGCTTTAAAGCCGCACTTTTGTTGGGCTGGCCTAAAGACCGACGTTGTTGCTTTGTTGCTCATTGTTTGAATTGTCAGATGGTTAAGGGCGAAAGGATGAGACATGGTGGTCTGTTGCAAAGTTTGGAAGTGCCCCAATGGAATTGGGAGCACATAGCTATGGATTTTGTGATGCATCTGCCTCATTCCAGCAGAGGATGCGATGCTATTTGGGTGGTTGTAGATCGTCTGTCGAAGTCTGCACATTTTATTCCTTATGGGATGACCTTCTCGTTGAAGAAGATGGCGAAGCTGTACGTTGATTTTGTGGTTAGACTGCATGGTGTGCCCGTTTCGATCGTTTCTGACCAAGATCCGAGGTTTACTTCAAGGTTTTGGAAGAGTTTGCAAACAGCTTTGGGTACCAGATTGGAGATGAGCACCGCGTATCACCCCCAGACAGATGGCCAATCTGAGCGAATTATCGAGACGTTGGAGGATATGTTGGGAGCTGTTGTGTTGGATTTCAGAGGTAGCTGGCAAGACGTTTTGTCTTTAGTAGTGTTTTCCTACAATAACAGCTATGAAGTGACGATTGGAATGGCGCCGTTTGAGCCTTTGTATGGTAGAAAGTGCAGATCGCCGGTGTGTTGGGAAGAAGTGGGGGAGAAGCAGCTATCTGCCCCTGACTTTGTGCAGCAAATGAAATATCATGTGGATCTTATTAGACAGCGGATGAAAGCTGCCCAGGATCTCCAAGCCAGTTATGAGAATAAGAGGCGTCGACCTCTTGAGTTTCAGGTTGGTGATCGTGTATTTCTCAAAGTTTCTCCGTTTCGCAGTGTCATGCGCTTTGGACACAAGGGAAAGTTAGCCCCTCGTTACATCGTATCGTATGAGATTGTTGAGAGGATTGGACCTTTAGCATATAGGCTGTTGTTGCCGTCAGAGTTGTCTTCTCTTCATGACGTCTTTCATGTTTCCATGTTGAGGAAGTACGAGCCAGATCTGTCTCATGTTCTTAGGACTGACGAGGTGGAGCTAGATCAGTCGTTGAGCTATCAGGAATATCCCTTGAAAATCCTTGGCAGAAAATAGAAACAGCTGAGAAATAAAACCATTCCGTTGGTGATGGTGCAGTGGAGCAAACATGAAAGGGAAGAGGCTACTTGGGAGCGGGAAGAAAAGATGCAGCGCGAGTGGCCGCATCTGTTTGAGTAGTTGTAGAGCTAAATTCCAGCAGTTTGTAAGCTTTTGGTTGTAATTCTTCCCTAGTTGTTGTTAATTGTTTGCTCAGAAATTTTGAACTCTTGGCTTGTGTTAGGCAGAGTTCTGTTGTGTATCTTGCTGTTTAGTTGTATTTCCAGATTGTTGTTTGATTTCGGGGACAAAAATCCCTTTTAGTGGGGGAGAAATGTGAGACCTGAAATTGTATAAGAGATCATTTGGTTGGAATTAATCGGTTTTTAGATATTTCTGTGGTTTGGATCTCTGTTTGTAAGTTTGGTTTTCATTTTCGGGTCTGAAATAGCATTTGGAACAATTCTGGAAGTTTTCGTGTTTTTGAGTTTTGGCAGGTTTGAGCTGGTTTTGTGGTAGCAGCTGGTCGGTGGCAAATCCAGCCGCAACGGTTTAATTGGTAAGCACGAGTTTTCGCTACGCCGTTGTTTCTATGAAGTCTGGTAGCGTGTTTTGTATCCAGCCGTTGCGGTTTGGTGTGTTTGTATTCAATGGCAAACGACAGCGTTTCGATAAGTTGGCGCGTCGTTTGGATGTTGCGCCTGGTACCAGCTGGTGGGATAGGTTCGTGTGTGCCTGCTGGTTGTCCAGCTAGGAGTAGATGTCAACGCTGGTCAACTCTACTGTAGCTTGCGGCTGGTATTGCGCGCAAGAGTTAGCGACCGGATTTGATGACGTCAGCTGTGCGACACCGTTTTGATTAGTTGCAACGCTGCGTTTTATTTGTTGTGGCTGGTACCAGCTTTTGTATTTCGAACCGGTCGCAGGAAGCGACCAGCTTTTGGGATTTGAGAACCAGTGGTGTGTAATGTCCTACGACGTCGTTTTGTGTGTTTGGGATTATGCTTTGCGGGGTTCGACCAGCCGATGGTTTGTTGGTACCTGCTGGTTTTGTCGGTGGACTTTTAATAAAATTTCAGCAGCTGCGGGTTTAATATATAGGAAGACTTGGTCTTCGATTGAGATATCAGATCCCATACTTAGAATCATTTCCTTACATTCGTTATCTATTTCTCGAACCCTAGAGCACTGTTCACCGTGAGCTTCTCCAGTGAATTTCCGTTGATCCCGACCGTCGTTTTGGACGTTTGAGGTAGCGTTGGACTCCTCTTGAGAAGCTCTTTCATCTCTTACCCAATTTGTAGGCTATCGTTGGCTAGAACAAAAGCTCGAAACTACTGTCTTTCGGCCGAGTGTTGTGTAAGCAGGTAGCTTTCGAATTCAGTTGTTGGAATCTTGTTCTAGGCCTTGATTTAAGCTCCTTTTATAGTTGTATGGGTTGTGTAGTTTCTGGTTGAGTAGTTGCTCCCAGCCAGTGTTTGCCCGTGAGTTTTGTTGGTATTTCCCTGAACCTGCTTGTGCGTGTGTTAGCAGGTGTTGGACTTAGATCTCTCGGGCTCTTTGTTGTGGTATTGAGCTAGGAATTGAGGTACGGATTTGAGCTTATAAACCAGCGTGTTTCTGGCTTGGATGAATTGTAGTTGCTGGTGTATGGAATGGTCGTGACTGATTGTAGTCCTGGTTGAGGACTGTGTATGCTATTGTGTTTTATTGCTGTGTTGAACATGTTTATATTCTTGTATTCCAGCATGTTGAATACACGCATGACATTCCATTTCAGTCGTTGCAGCCTTTGTTCGTTGTTGTTGCTTTGTTTTCTTACCAGGATGCGAGGGCGAGTGGTGATTCCGCACTCTCATTTCCCCTATGTGCCGAGTGGCTAGCTACCACAGTTCATAGGTTGGATTGTTGATGCATCTGGTAAGGGTGGGCGAGTAGGGGTGAGTGGGTAGCACCCACATGTCCTACACTTACCGTGGCCACATATTCCGTTGCAGATTTCCGTTGAGCTGTTCATTGAGTTCTTTGGCTCCCTTCCTTGGTTGTAGCCTTCGGCTGTTGTTCCGTATTCTCATGCATAGCATCTGCATTTTATTCATGCTGTTTACTGCTGTTTATATTTGCTCTCCGTACTGGGGTTTGACCCCATGTCCCTCTGGGGCTTGGTTGTTTTCCTTGTTGTGTTGTTTTCAGGAAACCCAGGTTTTACAGCTGGTCGTGGTTTTAACCCAGCTAGTGGCGCCCCAGGAGGTGTTTAGATATGTATTAGTATTCTTAGCCAGGGGGATGCCCTGCGCTTTGTCGTTGTTTTTGGTTGTTGGAGTTTGATACATGTTATCGTTGCTGCCGTTAGGCTATACTGTTGGTCATTTTTATAAACTGGGATATCTATTTTGAGTATCGTGGTATTTTAAATTATATGTTTTAAACCGTCAGGCAGGCCTAAACGCGAAAATTTTACCCGCTTTTTGCTAGCTTCCGCATGTGTTTTGGTGTTTTTACTCTATTTAGAGCACGAGGCCTGACAAATATAGCGTAGCGAAGTCGAATCTGTGATAGCGGAGCCAGATCTGGGTAGCTCTCAGATCTGAGTTTGTCGACGGTTGACTTTCACTGTAGCTTTGACTTGGGGTTTAAATATAAGTGTCGATCAACACTTAGAGAATTGCGAACCCAATATTCTTCTTATTTTCTACCCCGAGAACCCTCGAGCAGTACTGTTCATTTGAACCTTTCTCCGTCGATTGCCGTCGATTTATGCCGCCGTTTGGAGCAAGATTGGTGGCTCTGAGCTCTTATTCTTTAGGGCTTTCGATTGATACCAGTTTGGAGTTTTAGATCGAAGAGTTGAAGAAGCGCGAAGTAGTTGCAGGTTCGAGCATCTTCGCGATTGTTTTTCGGTGGTTCTTCTGTCCTTTAGTAGATTTGAATTTGGGTTTGTAGGCATTTCCCGTCTGAGTTTTTGAGAAGCTGGTGAGTAGCAGATTTGAGCAGGTTGTTGGAGCTGCGTCCTGCGTAATCTATCGAGGTAGTAGCTGATTTGAGGTACGAATTGAGCTAGATTGAGCAGCTTTGATATCAGCTTTGGGATATTTCTTTCGTGTTGAATTGATGTGGTCTGTGTGATGATTATTTGTTCTAATATGTTTTGGTGCGTGTGAGTTATGATGGTCCCCGGAAATAGGATCACTAAGTAAATAGGAGTTCAGAAGGGGGGGGTTGAATGAACTCCTTCGATTTTTCTATTTCAAAGTTCTTTTAAAAACTTTTGGATTCTCAGTCTTAAGCAAACTTCTCAGCCACAAATAAATGTGCGGAAAAAGGCCGATTAGTTTGTGAACAATGAACAAAGCGCAACACAATAAAAACTGCGTAAATAAAAGATTGGGTCGAGAGTTTGTTTCTGAAAGTTCGGATATGAATATCCTACGTCTCCCCTTCTTCCTCCTCGGAAGGTATCACTAGAAGACTTTGATACAAGTAGACAATCTACAAGCACCCGATCCCAAAGCCAACAGCCTTGAGAACTCCTAGCACTTCACAATGCTTCACGCAGACTAGCTGCTGGTTTTTACAATGTTTAACGTTTACGAACTTCTTAAAAGACAGTTCGTTTACAGACTCTTTCAAGTAAATCAATGAGAACACGATGCTAGAGACTGTATTTTGACTCGAAAGATTATCAAATGAAGATCAAAAACGAATTGTTCTTCGAGTCTTGAGCTTTTTGAAATATCAACAAGAGAAAAGCTCTGTAGTAATTTTGGCAGCGTTGCAGCAAGAATAATAAGCGATTCGTTAGTTCTTCAAAGCCTCTGCTGATATTTATAGGCTTCGACTGCAACGGTAACATTAAATCCTCCAAAGGAAATAAATCCCGTTTGAATTACTGCCAAAATAGTACACCGTAATTCCTGCTCCACTACAAGGTAAATTGCTCATCCACAGAGCCAATTTGTCTTCTTTCCAAATCTGTGCAAGCATAGAGAAACGGCCACTGTACACTGTACTATTCACCCAAAATAGTACCCACCTTGTTTCCTTCATTCCAGGCAACTGTACGATCAATAAATCTTTTCCAAATAAGCAAACGATCGTATATCAAATACTTAGAGCTTGCGCCTGAAATTACTATGAAACATCAGCACTATCTTCACCTTCGTTGACAATAACTTCGACTGGAAAAACGCTTGGAAGAATTCATCTGCTGATATGCA
>KV005648.1:47418-80158 GCA_001598015.1 Dorcoceras hygrometricum
TGGTTTGGGAAACCAGTCGTAGAAGTGAAGCGACGTCGTTTCGTTAAGTTGAAACGCTGCGTTTGAGTGTGTCGTATAGAACCAGCAGCGAGGGATTGATTGGGAGAAATTCAACAGTTGGTACTTGAAGTATAGCAAAACGATGTCGTTTGAATAAGTCGATACGACAGCGTTTTGCCTTCGCGCTAAAGATTCAGCAGATGGCTTGTGCGATGATTAAAACCAGCAGATAGCTACGGTTATCTTGAACCAGCAGGTGCTTTACAACGATATCAAAACGGTGTCGCTTGAATAAGTTGACACGACAACGTTTTGACTCAACGTTAAGGATCAGTCGTTGAGCTTGAAAAGAAACCAGTAGCAACGATTCAGCAGCGACGATTCAGCAGCGATGCAAATTCAGCAGCAACGCAACTTCAGCAGTTGGCGTTTAGCGACGCAAACTTCATCTTCTCCATGAAAATTCAGATTTTCCCGACTCGAATCAAGATTCTTTGTACAGGAAACCCCACCCGTGGAAATTCGAAAAGGTTTCTCACGCGTACAAGGCGAATTTCGTGCAGTAACCGTCGAATTGAGAGAAGTAATGGACAATTAAAACTCGTAAATCATGCGCGTGTAACAGTAGACGTAATGTTAGGGAATTAAGAGCCTTTAATGGCGGACGCTCGAATTTCTAACCTCTACGCCTATAAATACCAGAGGATGGCCACAGAGTTGCTCACACCATTCGAAATCCCTCAGTTAGAACAGCAGCAAACTCACGCCAAAGTTCTGCAGGAGTTTTGCCAAACCTCTTAGCTAGAATCCTACGTAAATTGCGACGTGCTCAGAAGCTTTTGCTACCAGATTTCACATTGAAATCCTGCGAGCAATTGTGCGAAGTTTAGCAGCCAATTTCCAGATTTCTGTGCTACCCGATTTTCACCCGAATACTTTATATTGTAAGTGGGCTTTTGCTAATATGTATTTCGTTGGTTATATTATCTATATTCATTTTGAAAGTTCAGTTCTTCGTCTACTGTTCGAGCACCTTTTGTTCAGATGGTTTTATCTCATTCAAACTCCACTTGCACTGATTTTTACTATCGTTATATGGGTCTACGGAATATTTCGGATTTCTGGGTTACTGTGTGTGACCACATGGCCTAGACCCCTTAGAGGAGTAAAAATTAGGGACTGATCAGTAAACCATAGACACGATTCTGTCGTTATATGGGTTTACAGAATTTTCCGCACTCTGGGTTACTTGGTGTAACCACATGGCCTCGACCCCTTAGAGGAGCAAAACTTAGGGACTGATCAGTAAACCATAGACACGAAGTAATCATCAGTGCTATCTGTCAGGCTATGCTCTGTTATGCTATGCTATGCTCTGTTATGCTCTGCTCTATTCTAGTTATGTTCTGCTCTGAATTGAGTCATATATATATATGTATATTTGTTATGCTCGAATGGTATCCCCCACTTGCTGAGTGTTTCCCCAAACACTCACCCCTTAATTATCCACCCAGATAAGAATGAAGAGCAGGTAGAAGAAGAAGAACAAGATCAGTTCTGGGGCTGGTGAAGATTTCGTTTTGTTGATGTAATTACATTTTAAATTTTTCGCTTCCGCTATGTCTCTGATTTTCCGATGTAAAAACGATATTATTTTGGATATGTAATAGACTGGTTTGAGCTATGCTATGATGGCTTAATGTTTTACAATTTTTAAATTGTTTAATATTTCCGATGTCATGAGTCTCGGTCTCGGGGCGTGACAAGTATTCTCTGGAGAGGAGACTGAAGTTATCCGTTTTGAGTTGAGAGAGCATGCTCAACATTGGTGGAAGGGTACTTCCCGAGTCATGTGCGATACTGGAGCTTTTGTTTCTTGGGAGAGCTTCTGTGCAGCTTTTCGACAGGAGTATACCCCTGATTCTTTCTACAACAACCGTCTCCGCGAGTTCGACAACCTGAAGCAAGGGAGCTTGAGGGTGGCCGAGTATGCCAGACAATTTTATTCGTTGTTGTCGTATGTTCCCCATGTTGCGAACCAGGAGAGGACGAAGAGGAACAATTTTCTACGAGGGTTGAGGCCAGAGTTGTTCCACATGGTGTTAGCTGGTTCCCCTGCGACTTATGCTGAGGCCGTGGATAGAGCAATGGATATTGAGGAGAGTCTGATGGAAGAACAAAATCTAGTTCAGCCGATAGCTAGACAAAGTGTCCAACCTGTGCCAGAAGCGATGCATTCCTTCCAATCTCCTCAGGTTCCGCAGCATTCGAATCGTCAGAGGTTCAATCCGCGAGGGAAACAGTTCAAGAGACGATCGAACTCGAGTTCTTCTGGTTCTCTTAGTTCTGGTGGCAGTGGCTCCGGAGGAGGAGTGACTTGTGGACAGTGTGGAGGTCGTCATATGACTTCGTAGTGTCGTTGAGTTCAGGGTCTTTGCCATAATTGTGGGCAGCCTAGACATTTTGCTAGAGTGTGCCCAGTTGGAGTATAGTCTTCGGGTCAGTCGCAGCAAGGTTCGGCTTGTGGTCTTCGCAGAGACAACAACCTTTTGCTCAGTCCCAACGATCAGGTTTCCAACCACGAGAACCGTCTAGGTTCGGAGGATCTTCTAGACCTCAGTTTCTAGGATCACAAGAAGCTCAGGTGAATGCCTTGACGAGAGAGCAAAATGAAGATAGGCTAGAAGGAGTGATTGTAGGTACTTGTGCTATCTTTGATTTTCCTGCACGAGTTTTATTTGATACAGGATCATCATACTCCTTTATATCAGATTTTTTTGTATATAAGTGTCAGGCCACGTGCGCTAATACAAATATTAGTCACAAATATGTGGAAGAATTATAAAAATATGGGCTAAAAATTTTTCGATAATGGCCTGATCCAATATATTCAAAATATTCATACTCAAAATATGATTTACTCAAAATCCAAACAACAGACGGGTAATCAAATAAAATCGAATACAGATCCCCAAAATACATAAAAACTCAGGGCATCTATCAGGCCTCGTGCTCTACTCAGAGTTAAACCACGCAAAACAATAGCGGACGCATACAAAAAGTGGCTTAAAATTTTTGCTTTAGGCCTGACGATTTAAAACATATAATTTAAAATGCACAATACTCAAATTAATCCCAGTTTACAAACACACAATACAACAGTACAGCATTTAAACAAATACAAATACCATTACTACAATGGATAACACATTCCCACAAGCACAGGGCATTCCCCGGCTAACAGTACTAGTACATATATGCTATACACTAACTGGGACACTCTATCAACCTCCTGGGGCACCTCCAGCTGGGTCAAAGTCACGACCAGCAGAGAAACCTGGGAAACCTGAAAACACATACAGGCAACAATACACAAGCCCCAGAGGGACATCGGGGTCAAACCCCAGTACGGAGAGAAATACAAATAGCATAAGGAAAGCAACAGATAAATATGCAAATGTTATGCAAGGGATCAAGGCTACAACCGAAAGCAGGGAGTCAAAGGATCGCAACAATAGCTCAACAGCAAGATCTGATCAAAGGAAAGACAATCAGTGGCCACGGGTATAATGAGCACATGGGAGCTACCCACTCATCTCCAGTACACAATACCAGATGCTAAACAAACAACTCCACCTGATGTTGCCCACTCATGAGATGTGGGAGCTACCTACTCCGCTCATAGCGGCTAACAAACCCAGCAGGGAGAAGAGGTACGGGGGTTACCTGCTCAGCCTCCGAGGTATACGGGAACTACCCGCTCATCCTCGAATACAGCATCCTGGTATTCTTCAATCAACAGAACAGGCACCGCTAGCAAAACAGAGCTCAACAGGATAATGCGTGTATGCAAATGCAACAGCTGATATCCTACGTCTCCCCGTCTTCCGCCTCGGAAGGTTCCACTAGAAGATTTGATCTGCAGATCCAATCTAATTTGGGACTTACCCACTGCCCAAATTTGAACTCCTACAACAACACCAGCTCTCAGCTGTGTCTACTCAATCACTTGTTTTACGCCTCTATGAGAAAGGCTACAGACACAGAGTTTAACGTCTTCGTGCTTCGACAGGATCTGATTGTTTGGGTTTGAGATTCATTCACTATACAATTTTGCTCAACTCTCATGAATGTGATTGAAACTCTGTCTGTGAAATATACAGTGTAAGAACAACTCTCGTATAAAAATGAAATCTCACACAATTGGGAAGCGCTCCTAAAGAGCTGATGAAGACTCAGCAGATGGCCGGCTTCTTCGTCTTCCTATTTTCTTCCCTATGTAATTTCTATGTTTCTGTTTCTGTGTGTCGAACATCTTTTTCCCTATCTGTCCTCTTCTTCAATTCTAGTTGTTTAAATAGCTTCCCTCAAAGATATAGCCGTTAGACAGTAGAATCAATTCTCTTCAGCGCTTGTCAATGCTAATTTGTCGTCTTTCAAAAAATGTGTAAACACCGTGAATCATTCTCTGTATATTGTACTATTTCCCCAAAATAGTACTGGTCTTGTCCACTTAAATTAAGGCATTTGTACGAATCAATTTCAGCCATTTATTCTTTCCCTTTCAAACGGTGATTGCGTCCCAACAGCTTCTGTAATAGTATGTCCAACAGCTTCTGTAATAGTATGTCCAACGGCTTGTGTAATAGTATGTCCAACATCTTCTGTAATAGTATTTCCAACAGCTTCTCTTCTCTTCAACATCTGTTATCAGCTTTTGCCTTTCTTCTGTTCAACTGCTGATTGAACTTTGTCTTCACCCAAAATCTGTTCATCTACGTTTTCTTCATCTTCTGCTTACAGCTGATTCGTCTTCTATTTGCAACAGCTGATCGCAATATTTGATTTAAATTCGTTGCAACAGCTGATTCAACTTTGTTAATGCGCAACAACTGATACATCTTCATTGACGTGCAATAGCTAGTTCACGTCTGATTTATTTACATCTTCGCTCAACTGCTGATTCAACTTCTGAATATTTTCAACATCTGATATTTTCTATTCTTTTTTAGACGATGCGGTTTTCTTCAGATTCATCGTACAATTCCAGCTGATTAACAGCACACTACGTAGATTTGTTAGAAACACAATAAAAAGTTTTGTGTAATTCAAAACTCAATCTGGATCTTTTTGTATAGATCCATCACTCTCTCCCTTTTTGATTTACACAAAACTTTAAACCAACAAATGATCTAACAATTCTCTCCCTTTTGTGGGAATCAAAAAGGAATCGAAATCTGATCTTCCCGATATATTTTAAATGAATCTCTCCCTACACTATCACAACAGAAACTGTGACAGCAGGAATTTTTCAGATTTTGAAAATAAAAGAATTTTGGGAAGAACCAAATGCAAAGATGATTTCGAAAGGGTTCGAACAAAACAAAAACAGAAACTGATGCATAAACAGATAGCTCAAATTAATAAAGACTAAGAGATAGATAACGCTGGACTTCACAAAATATCTTCCATTTGTTTTAAATTCCGTCCCATACCAGAATTCAAAGTCTTGGTATACACATAAATCTCGCAAGATCTGTGTCAGCTCGTCAGAAGACATATCACTGCACGTTCTTTTGGAACAATGCTCTGCAATTCCAAAGTCATCACTTTCCCTATCTTTTATAACATAAGCTCAAAGAAACACAAAGCACCAGCTAAAAAAATTTCCGCATACCATCAGAGCACTTTAAATAAATTTTGTTTCAAAACAAAACATGTGCTTTTGAGTCACCTAGTATATTCAGATTTGGCAAAAGAAACGACAACTGAACTAATGATTTTTCTTTCATTTCTCCTATTTTGTCACATGTGCTGAAAAACATCCCAACCAAAATAAGATCTTGGAATCCACACGGAACTCGCGCATTCCTTGTCAGCTCGACAAAAGATCAACCGAAGTTAAAAAATCATTCCTCTCCCTATCTTCATAAAATAAGCTCTCCAAAACTTTTAAAACGTTTTAAAACAACTAGCTCATGCGTTTTAAATGAATTCTCATTCAAGAACAATCGTGTCTGATACCACTTGTAAGGACCGAAGGATCAGATCTCACCCGAAAACTAAACAATACAATAACAGCCGAGAGATCTGATCCTACGAATATAAAATATTACGATGAAATACCGCTGGTTCTTGAACATTAAAACGAGAGCACCGGAGACAGTCTGGTATATAATAAAAACATGCGGAAAACACCATAGCTGAATCCTAAATTTTAAAACTAACGCAAACAGATTTCTGTTTAAACATATGTTAATGATGCGTGACTAACAGTGCATGAAATCTGTTTGCTATGCTTGTGTGACAGTTGATGTGTTATGCGTGCTAATGTAAATGTGTATGCAGAATACTGTAATTAAAAGAATACAATACACTGTTGTTTGTTTCTAGAAGTTCGGATATAAATAACCAACGTCTCCCCTTCTTCAGCCTCGGAAGGTTCCACTAGAAGATTCGATCTATAGACCCAATCAAATTTGGGACATACCCACTGCCCAAATTTGAACTCCTACAACACCAGCTCTCAGCTGTTTCTACTCAATCACTTGTTTTACGCCTCTGTGAGAAAGGCTACAGACACAGAGTTTAATGTCTTCGTGCTTGGACGGGATCTGATTGTTTGGGTTTGAGATTCATTCACTATACAATTTTTCTCAACTCTCATGAATGTGAATGAATCTCGGTGTGTGAGATATACAGTGTAAGAACAACTCTCGTATAAAAATGAAATCTCACACAATTGGGAATTGCTCCTAAAGAGCTGATGAAGACTCAGCAGATGGCCGACTGCTTCGTCATCCCATTTTCTTCCCTATGTAATTTCTCTGTTCCTATGTGTGTCGAACATCTTTTTCTCGATCTGTCCTCTTCTTCAATTCTAGTTGTTTAAATAGCTTCCCCCAAAGATATAGCCGTTACACAGTACAATCGATTCTCTTCTACGCTTGTCAAGGATAATTCGTCGTCTTCCAGAATATGTGTAAACGCCGTGAATCATTCTCTGTATATTGTACTATTTCCCCAAAATATTACTGGTCTTGTCCCCTTAAATTAAGGCATTTCTACGACTCAATTTCAGACATTTATTCTTTCCCTTTTAAACGGTGATTGCGTCCCAACAACTTCTGTAATAGTATGTCCAACAGCTTCTGTAATAGTATGTCAAACAGCTTCTGTAATAGTATGTCCAACAGGTTCTGTAATAGTATGTCCAAAATCTTATGTAATAGTATGTCCAACAGCTTCTGTAATAGTATGTCCAATAGCTTCTCTTCACTTCAACATCTGTTATCAGCTTTTGCCTTTCTTCTGTTCAACTGCTGATTGAACTTTGTCTTCACCCAAAATCTGTTCATCTACGTTTTCTTCATCTTCTGCTTACAGCTGATTCATCTTCTATTTGCAACAGCTGATCGCAATATTTCATTTAACTTCGTTGCAACAGCTGATTCAACTTTGTTAATGAGCAACAGCTGATACATCTTCATTGACGCACAACAGCTAGTTCACGTCTGATTTATTTACGTCTTCTCTCAACTGCTGATTCAAATTCTGAATATGTTCAACATCTGATATTTTCTTTTCTTTGTTAGACGATGCGGTTTTCTTCAGATTCATCGTACAATTCCAGCTGATTAACCGCACACTACGTAGATTTGTTAGAAACACAATAACAAGTTTTGTGTAATTCAAAACTCAATCTGGATCTGTTTGCACAGATCCATCAGGTCCAAATGAAAAAAAATAATTTATCCCATATTTTATGCTTCCGTGTAATTATGATTAATTGAGTAATTAATCTATGTTTTTGTTAGAGTAGATGCCCAACTATCCAACTTGTGGCTTTTGGGTTTTATAGACTCTTGTATGAAACGATCTTTATATATGAATTCGCATTTGTTTATGGCGTTATATATTTTCATTATGATTATAATGTTAACAATTGTGTAGGATAAAGACCTAGAATGCACCATAGTGTATATTTGATGTGATAGTGGGTATGACGGCTATCATGAAACACATCTAATGGTCACTGTGTATTCTGAACTCGTTCTTAGTCGATTGGGCCGTCAGAATGAGGATAAGGCCGCCCGAGCTTGAGACTAGCATCTGCGATGCGAAGTACCATGTTTCATTGGTAGGGAAAATTGTGATGTTCTGAGCATGCATATGGATAGTGACCTGGTGATCTATCGAACTACCCTCGTTCGGACTTTCCAAGTGGTTACCATTTGTTGAGTGGATAAGTCCGAGGTCTTGGTTGTACTGATTAGTCCTCACTACTCGAAATGTCATTGAGAATCTACATTATAGGCGTCTCACTTTTACCCGTTTGCCGACTCACTTGGGGTCCATTAGGCGGCGGGATTGGGTGAGATCCCGATGCATGTAGGAGTCGATGCTTCGTTGTCGAGGATTCACCGCTCGCTCTCATGTATGGATATCCTATGCTATCTGAGGGGATAATAGTGTATAAATCTCTGGCCAGAGTACTAGAAGTGTTTTAGGTAAATGGGTTTACCTAGTAACACTGGCGATGTCACTATTCGATCTCCAAGATGTATGCATAGCTATCGGTCTCTAGCGACTCTCGATTTACCAATGGTCGCTGATCTGATCGGGATATATGTGTTGAAAGGACCGTACTGTACGCTAACCACGACCAACTGGTTCTTGCAGGCACTATTAGTGATACCTAGGGGATCATGGCGCGATGTTGCTAGGCGCTTTACCATGATCCGTTGGGGAAGTCCGAAATTATGATTTCGGAGCCACAATGGTTGTGGGCCCACGGCTAGATATATCCCTGAACCGTTGACGGTCACACAAGTACTAGATTCATGTTTCCCACACGGAAACTAAGCTAAATGTGTTAAGCATAGGAAGAGGATTTTAGGGAGTGCGACTTCCTAAAACCCAATAGGGGTGAAATTGCGATTTCCTACCGTTGAGGGGCAATACTGTCATTTGGACTAGGTAATCTGAAAAATTGTTTTTCACATCATAATATTCAGTTTTGGAAACTGAGTCGATCGGTCTGATCTGATCGTCGATCGGAGTTGTGATGAAACAGCAGTGAATTAAACGAACTGAATGTTCATATATGGACTTGGGCCTGACCCAAGTCCAATGGGCCGGTTCAAGCCCATGTATACTAACTATATGTTAGTACTCTACTAGGGCCTTAATCACTTGAATCATAACACATAACCCTAGCTCCAAGACTTTGGCTGCCGCCCCCACACCTCCTCTCTACCTCTCGGCCGCGCCTCTTGCCACACGCCGCCGCCGTCGTCCACGCGCCGCCGCCCCTCGCCGGACTTGTTCCGGCCATCGTGAAGAGGAGTTTCCGCCCGTGCTGAAATCCATCATCTTTCTAGTGCAGGGTGATTGGAGGAAGATTGTTTTCCGGTCGTGGACCTGATTCACGATCTACCGCCGCCTACAGTTTGAAGTGCCGGTTTCCTCGTGAAACTGGTCGGAGCCAGGCGCCTAGAAGCCAGCAAGGTAACTATCTGCGAACACCCTATGAATGTTTGTAGATTTTATTGAATGTATTGAACACTTTCCGGGCAATTTTTGTTTTTTCGCTGCGCCCCGGGAAGTGGGATCCGGATCCGCCACCGTATTCCAACAGTTTTAGCATAGCGGACCTTATATTTTTGGTATCAGAGCTTAAATTGGGATAAGCTCGTTTCTTTTCTATCACACTCGAGTCTAGGCACAGAGTTTGGATTTTTTATTCTTTAATAACTCTGTGGCTTTTGTGATAATTGCGATATCCATGATTTCTGTGATATCTTTCTTTCTTATGTGTTTGGCCATCTAATTTTTTGTTCTGTGTGCTTACCTGGAATTACCTCTAAGATGTTGGCGACGAGAGGTAGAAGTAGAACTGAGGGAAGTTTGTGAGCGAACCGAGAGTTCCAGTTAACGAGGAGGACAATGTTCAGCCGAGATTCCCTATGCACAGTCGTTAGAGGTAGACTGAGGATGAGGTGGAACAATAGACTCGTCGAGCAGATGATTTGGGATTGGCTTTGGCCAATTTCCGGTGGATGGATCCTCCTACCTTCCATGGTTTTGAAGGTGGTAGTACAGCGGAGGGATGGTTGGAGAATATGGTGGGCTTGTTCGATCGTATGCAGTTTGAACATAAGACGAGGCTAAACTTGGAGACGTACCAATTGAGGGATCAAGCACAACGATGGTGGAGGAATGCTTCCTTAGCAATGATAGAGACGGGAAGGTTGATCTCGTGGGAGAGTTTTCGTGCTGCTTTCCTTTAGGAGTACATCCCTGAGACGTTTGACAACCCTAGGAGCTAGAGTTCTATAACCTTGTGCAAGGGAACATGAAGGTGGATGAGTATGCGAGACGGTTCTCTTTCCTTATTGGTTATGTTCCACTCATTGCTAGACAAGTGGAGAGAAACTGAACAGGTTCTTAGAAGGTTTGAGAGAGGAACTCTATCCTTTTATGATAGCGAGCTTTCCTTCTACGTATTCGGATGCTTTGAACAAAGCGATAGACATCGAGGAGAGTCTAGCATCTAGCCATACCCAAGAACGGATGACTACTAGCTTGAGTTTTCCTATTTCACAGCCCTGGGTGCCATTACCCCAACCTTATGTTGTTCCACAGTCCTCAAACCGTTGGAGGGTTAGACCGAGAGGAAGGAATTTTAAGAGGATAGGTTCGAGTTAATCTGGTTCGGACAGTTCTGGTGGAACTATGGTATGTGATCAATGTGGTGGCAAGCATCCTACTTGGCAGTGTTGTGGAGTGCAAGGGACATGCTGCTTCTATGGACAAGTTGGGCACTATGCAAGGATGTGTCCTGTCAAGGGACAGCATTCTGACCTATCGCAGCAGGGTCCTTTGGGAGGTTCTTCTGAATTTCAGCCCTCAAGAGATCAGACGAGCGATTGGCCGGAGGAGTGATGCTAAGTAATGGTTTTGTTTTTGAAATGTCTTTCATGATTTTGTTGTGACACAAGAACATCACACGCGTATGTGCTTTTCTGTCTTGCCTGCGTGTTGGTTGCGTAAGCCCCACCTGGTTTGTGTGATGTGGTGTCTAGTGATACTCCTCCTAGTGTGGGGCTATTATCTTGAGAGTAGTGCTGAGCCATGTTGGTGAGTTTGTAAGTAAGCGTTGGTGAGGAAGTTGGTTTCTTTGGAATGTAGCTTCTCGCTATTTGAGGATTGGGGATGGCTGCTTTCTGCTTGGGATCCGGTTCTTTGAGCTTTGAGGTTGGTGACCCCCTCCTATACCGTTCGAGAGTTTTCCCTAACGTGTTTGCAGTTGAGATTTCCTCGATTTCCTCTGAGACTTTAGTACAACATATGTTTTCTTAGATCTTTGTTCAACCAGTGGAGTTGCCGTATCCTAGACTCCATTGATTTCCTCTGTTTGTATCTCCAGCCGTTAAGATGTGTTCTTTGTGCCTCCAACTGTCGAGCTGTTTCTAGAGTCCCGTTGATCGCGTCTACTTCTGAGTTAGCTATACCCTTGAGATCGACATAATACTGCGTTGTAATCCAATCCATCTTCTAGAAGTTTGAATGGCGTGTTGCTACAAAAGGGCGATGCATAGTTTGCGTCTCATTGGTGGGATCTCGCTATCATAGATATCCCGTCGCTGTATCGGTTTTGGCAGTCGTCGTGTTTACCCTGGAGTGGAGGCGCCAGTCTTTTAAAGTGGAGAGTAGTTGGTGATTTTTCACCGACCCTAAAAGTTTGAAGTATATCTTCACCCAACCCGAATATCTAGTGAGACAATGTTTTCGACGGAGTTGATTAGGAACTTCAGTTGCGAATTCCGCACCAACTTGGATGAATGATGTTTGTTCCTGATGCCTTGCTCGGGAAATCCCAGTCAGTAGGGGCTGGTGGCGTTGAGTGTCACGCTAGTATACGAACCCTTGGGAACTCTAGGATGGTGTTTGCTGTGGAGTTTTGATTATGGTTAAGGAGCTACCTGCATTAAGGCGTGTTCTAAAGAGTAAGTTATGGATTTTCATATCGATCATGTGGTGAGGTTTCATGGTCTTTCAGGTGTCATTGGTGTATGGCAGATACTCTATGCATATTTTATGTGTTGAAAGCGCTTGCAGGCAGTTTCAAGTCTCGATTAGCCACGAGTTTAGCATTTCTCTCCCCAACCAGATGGCCAATCTGATGGGGCCATGCGGATTTGGAAGGCTTAACACGGGCTGTAGTGATGATTTTCGATGGTTGTTGATCGACTTTTCCAGATTGTGTCAGAGTGTAGTGTTCTTTTCAACAATCAAATGATACTCCGGACTATGTTCTGCGAGACTTTGCACGGTGAGAAGTGCATTTGGCATTGCTCGTTATCGTTTAGCGCCTGTTGAGTTGAGGGATCTTTAGGATCAGCTTAGTTATTTGCTGGATAAGGGTTTCATTAGGCCTAGCATGTCCCTGTGGGGAGCGCCTATCTTGTTTGTCAAGAAGAAGGACGAGTCAATGAGGATGTGTATCGACTTTAGGCAGTTGAACAAGGCGACAGTGAAGAACAAGTACCCTTTGCCTAGGATCGATGATCTTTTTGGCTAGTTTCAAGGGTCTTCCGTGTTTTCGAAAATCGATCTGCGTTCTGGGTATCATCAGTTGCGCATCCGTGAGCAGGATGTTGAGAAGACTGCATTTTGTTCGAGGTATGGGCATTACGAGTTTCTAGTTATGCCTTTTGGTTTGAAGAATGCTCCCGCAATTTTCATGGACTTGAGATAGAGTTTTTAGAGAGTTCATCGATCAGTTTTTGATTGTGTTTATCGATGATATTTGGTGTAGTCTAAGACTCCGTTGCAGCATAAAGAGCATTTGATGCTAGTTCTTCAGAAGCTTCGAGACTCGCAGCTGTATGCCAAGTTTTCCAAGTGAGAGTTTTGGTTGGACACAGTTGTGTTTCGGGGTCATGATTTCTGTTGATGGTATTTCTGTGGATCCCAGTAAGGTTGAGGCTGTTCTTAACTGGGAGCGACCCAAGAGTGTTGCTGAGATTCGTAGGGATTGGCTGGCTATTATCGTCGTTTTATAGAGGGATTTTCTAGTGTAGCTAAGCCAATGACGCAGTTGACTCAGAAGGACAAGCGCTTTGTTTGGACTGAGCATGTGAGAGTAGTTTTCTGTTGCTCAAAGAGAAGCTAACTTCTGCGCCTGTGTTAGCCTTGACGTGTGGTTCAGGTGGTTTTGTTGTTTGTGCAGATGCTTTCTTGAATGGATTGGGTTGTGTGTTGATGCAGAATGGTTGATTCATTGCTTATGCCTCTCAGCAGTTGAAGCCGCATGAGACACGTTACCCAGTTCATGATTTGGAGTTAGCAGCAGTGGTTTTTGCTTTGAAGATTTGGTGCCACTACCTGTATGGTGAGAAATTTGTGGTGTACTACGACCACGAGAGTCTTCAGTATTTGTTTTCTCAATCAGATTTGAATATGAGACAGCGTATATGGATGGAGCTGCTTAAGGATTTTGATTTTGAGATCAAATACCAGCCTGGAAAGATGAATGTAGTTGCTGATGCATTGAGCAGAAAGGCTCAAGTGGCGATGCTTGCATCTGTTCAGATTTCGAAGGTGCATGAGCATTTAAGCACTACTGGTTGGCGATCCTACCCAACTGAGGATTATGTTGTGGTGTATTCTTTCCAAGTTGAGCCACAGGTTGTTTCTAGCATTAGAGCAGCTCAGAGGACTGATCCATCCATCCATGAGTTGAAGCTGAAGGTGAGAGCTGGACAGTTGGAAGACTATACTGTCTCTTCTGATGGTTGTTTGAGGTTTCGTGGCAGGCTTGTTGTGCCAAATCTGATTGATTTGAAGGAAGAGATCTTGGTTGAGTTTTCCTACAATAACAGCTATCAGGTCACGATTGGCATTGCACAATTTGAAGCTTTGTATGGCAGAAAGTGTAGATCGCCAGTGTGTTGGGAAGAAGTGGGGGAGAAGCAGTTGTCTTCCCCAAAGTTTGTGCAGCAGATGAGAGATCAGGTGGACTTGATTCGCCAAAGAATGAAAGCTGATCAAGATCACCAAGAGAGTTATGCGAATAAGAGGCGTAGGCCATTAGAATTTGAGGTTGGTGATCTAGTTTTCCTTAAGGTTTCTCCTTTCCGCAGCGTTATGAGATTTGGTCTCAAGGGAAAGTTAGCTCCTCGTTATGTTGGTCCTTATGAGATCATAGAGAGGATTGGTCCTTTGGCTTATCGGCTGTTGTTGCCCCCAGATTTGTCTTCCTTACATGATGTGTTTCATGTTTCGATGTTGAGGAAGTATGAGCCAGATCCCTCGCATGTGTTGAGAACTGACGAGGTGGAGTTAGATCGGACTTTGAGCTATGTTGAGTATCCCTTGCAGATCTTGGATAGAAAAGAGAAACAGCTGAGGAACAAAACCATTCCCTTGGTGATGGTTCAGTGGAGCAAGCACGGTAGAGAAGAAGCTACTTGGGAACTGGAAGAGAAGATGTAGCGTGAGTGGCCGCATCTGTTTGAGTAGATGTTGCTTTTGTTCCAGTAGTTGGTTGCTTGTGTTTCTTTCCCCAGTTATCTTGAACTCTTGTTTTGGAGTTGATTGATTTCGAGGACGAAATCCTGTTTTAGTGGCGGAGAGATGTGAGACCCAAAAGCTGATAAGATTAATTGAGTTAATTAATCGGGTTTTGTTGAGATCAGCTTTCAGTCATTATGCTTAGAGAAGCTATCGGGTTTTTTTTCAACCTTGGAACAGTTCTGGAGAGTTAGAGTTGGCGCGGAATCTGTTCAGCAGTTAGCTCGAGTCATCGCTGAATGTTGGCGCTCAGCATTGGTGTCATCAAAAGTAGTGGTTGTATTCAGAAGTCATAGCAAGATCTGTTGTCGCAGAGAAGTATAGAGCGTGCTAGCGTGTTTTAGCAGTAAGTAGTTCTACGTCGTCGTTTGGATTATTTGGAACGGTAGCGTTTTGGATTAGCGAAGAAGACCCAGCTGTGAGTTGCGTTAGCGTCAGCTGTGTGAGAGATCTGTTGTAGCGTTGCTAACAGATGTTGGTTAGTGTTCAGCCATGAGTAGCGGGTGACGTGTCCAGTTGCGACAGTAGTTCTCTGCGACGTCGTTTGAGTTAGTAGAGATCTGTTCTGGCTTAGATAGAGATCTGTTGCAGGATCTATTTGCGAGCGGGAATACCAGTCGTGATGGATTAAGTGTGGTGGATACTGTTTCTTCAGCTGTGAGCAGCTTTGGCCTAGTTAAGAGAGGACTTGGTCTTCGAATTGAGTATCCAGTTTCCATACTTAGAATATTTTCCCGATTGCCAAATCCTGTCGCGATACCCTAGCTACTATTCACCGAACCTTATCTTCTTCGATTGCCTGCGGTAGGCAGCTCCGACGAGAGTAAGAGTGGTAGCGTTGGACTCCTCTTGCTGAAATGCTTCGTTTGGATTTCACTTTCGAACATTTGCTTGAAGCTGGTGAGGTGTGCGAAGACATCTCCCTTGTGTAGTCTGTTAGCATAAGCGTCAGATTTCGCTCCTAGCTTGTTGGGGTAAGTAAAGTTCCTGCCTTTGAGCTTTGTTTAGAGCTTTCTGTTGAGTAAGAGAGGTAGGATTAGCGCTGGTGGAGTTTGTAACTCACAGCTGCTGTTTTCTGTGCTTCGGTCTTTGAGTAGTTGCTTGTGTTGGCTTAGCAGGTGGTGGATCTGCATTGCTCGGACCATGTTTGTAGTAATTGTTGCACAGAGAATTGAGGTACGGATGTGAGCTTGTTTACAGCTTAGGATTGAGCATGGATTATATGCTTGGCTGTGTGTGTGCTCTGTGCTGTTATCGTTGTGTATTGTATTGATACCTGCTGTTGCATTTGCATACACGCATTATCCTGTCGAGCTCTGTTTTGCTAGTTGTGCCTGTTCTGTTGATTTGAGAATACCAGGATGTTGTGATCAAGGACGAGCGGGTAGTTCCCGTATACCTCGGAGGCTGAGCGGGTAACTCCCGTACCTCATTCTCCCTGCTGGGTTTGTTAGCTGCTATGAGCAGAGTTGGTAGCTCCCACATCTCATGAGTGAACAACTTCAGGTGGAGCTGGTTGTTAGCATCTGGTATGGTGTACTGGAGATGAGTGGGTAGCTCCCATGTGCTCAGTATACCCGTGGCCACTGATTGTCTTTCCTTTGATCAGATCTTGTTGTTGAGCTGTTGTTGCGATCCTTTGTCTCCCTGCTTTCGGTTGTAGCATTGATTCCTTGCATAGCATTTGCATATTTATCTGTTGATTTCCTTATGCTGTTTGTATTGTTCTCCGTACTAGGGTTTGACCCCGATGTCCTCTGGGGCTTGTGTATTGTTTCCTGTAAGTGTTTCAGGTTTCTCTGCTAGTCGTGGGTTTGACCCAGCTAGAGGTTCCCCAGGAGGTGGATAGAGTGTCCAGTTAGCGTATAGCATATATGTACTAGTACTGTTAGCCGGGGAATGCCCTGTGCTTGTGGGATTGTGTTATCCGTTGTAGTACTAGTATTTGTATTTGTTTAAATGTTGTACTGTTGTATTGTGTATTTGTAGACTAGGATATTGCACGTATGATTGAAATTTAAAATATATGTTTTAAACCGTCACGCCTAAATCGAAAATTTTAAGCCACTTTTTGTATGTTTCCTCTATTGTTTTGTGTGGTTTACCTCTGAGTAGAGAACGATGCCTGACAAAAAGGCGTCATACCAATCGGGACCTGATAGCTGTTATTTTAAGAAAACTCAACCAAAGACAACGATTATTGCCAGCTACCACTAAAATCCATCACAACAGCTCTCAACATATCCTCTAGAATCCGGATAGTTCTCTCAGATTGGCCATCTGTTTGGGGATGATACGCTGTGCTCATCGCCAGTCTAGTACCCAAAGCTGTTTTCAAACTCTTCCAAAACCTGGAAGTAAACCTCGGATCACGATATGAAACAATAGAAACAGGCACACCATGCAAACGCACTACGAAATCTACGTACAGATTCGTCATTTTCAAAGAATATGCCATGTTGTAAGGAATGAAGTGAGCAGACTTTGACAACAGATCGGCGACAACCCACACAGCATCATGACCTCTGCTGAAACGAGGAAAATGGGTCACAAAATCCATAGCTATGTGCTCCCAATTTCATTGGGGCACCTCTAAGCTCTGCAACAAACCACCAGGTCTCATCCTTTCAGCCTTGACTTGCTGACAATTCAGACAACGGGCTACAAAATCAACAACATCACTCTTCAAACCTTCCCACCAGTAATGCTGCTTCAAGGCATGATACATCTTCCTTGCACCAGGATGAACACTGTGTCTACTACAGTGCGCTTCTCTCAAGATCTCCTCTTTCTAGTCGATCAGATTTGGCACAACAAACCTGCCAAGAAAACCTCAAACAACCATCAGATGAGACAGAATAGTCTTCCAACTGTCCAGCTCTAACCTTCGGCATCAACTCATGAATAGATGGATCAGTCCTCTGAGCTAATCTAACATTCACAACAATCTGTGGCTCAACTTGGAAAGAAGACACAACAACATAATCCTCACCTGGGTAAAACCGCCAACAGTAGTGCTTAGATGCTCATGGACCTTCGAAATCTGCAACGAAGCCAGCATCGCCACTTGAGCCTTTCTGCTCAATGCATCAGCACCTACATTCATCTTCCCAAGCTGATATTGGATCTCACAATCAAAATCCTTACGCAGATCCATCCATCTACGCTGTCTCATGTTCAAATCTGACTGAGAAAACAAATATTGAAGGCTCTTGTGGTCTGAATATACCACAACTTGCTCGCCATATAGGTAGTGGCGCCAAATCTTCAAGGCAAAGACCACTGCTGCCAATTCCTAGTCATGAACTAGGTAACGAATCTCAGCGGTTTCAACTGACGAGAGGCATACGCAATGACTTGACCATTCTGCATCAATACACAACCCAATCCATTAAAGGAAGTATCCGCACAAACCACAAAACCACCTGAACCAGACGGCAAAGCTAACACAGGCGCAGAAGTTAGCTTCTCTTTGAGCAACAGAAAACTGTTCTCACATTGCTCAGTCCAAACAAACCTCTTGTCTTTCTGAGTCAACTGCGTCATCGGCTTAGCTATACTAGAGAATTCCTCCATAAAACGCCTTTAATAGACAGCCAAACCCCAGAAACTACGAATCTCAGAAACATTCTTGGGATGCTCCCAGTTAACAACTGCATCTACCTTACTGGGATCCATAGAAATACCTTCAACAGAAATGACATGACCCAGAAACACAACTCTATCCAACCAAAACTCGCACTTAGAGAACTTAGCATACAGCTGCGAGTCTCGAAGCGTCTGAAGAACCAACTTCAAATGCTATTTTTTCTGCATCAGAGTCTTCGAGTACACCAAAATGTCATCGATAAACACAATCACAAACTGATCGATGAACTCTCTAAAGACTCGGTTCATCAGATCCATGAAAACTGCGGGGGCATTCGTCAAACCAAAAGGCATAACAAAGAACTCATAATGCCCGTACCTCATAAGAAAAGAAATTTTCGCAATATCTTGCTCTCTAATGCGCAACTGATGGTACCTTGAACACAGATCGATCTTAGAAAACACAGCCAAACCCTGAAGCTGATCAAACAAGTCATCGATCCTCGGCAAAGGGTACTTATTCTTCACTGTCCTTATTCAACTATCTAAAGTCGATGCATATCCTCATCGACCCTTCCTTCTTTTTAACAAACAAGATAGGCGCTCCCCACGAGGACATGCTCGGCCTAATGAAACCCTTCTCCAGCAAGTCGGTAAGCTGAACCTTAAGCTCCCTCAACTCATCAGGCGCTAAACGATACAGAGCTCGCGAGATAGGAGTTGTACTAGGTACCAAATCAATACTAAAGTCAATCTTCCTCTTTGGAGGAAAACCAGGAATCTTCTCCGGAAACACATCCTGGAAATGGCGAACAACGGGAACATTACTAAGCTCTACACGCGAAGAAGAAGATGCATCCAAAGCATAGATCATGAATCCAGCATTCTCCAATGACAACAGACTAAACATCTCCATCGCAGAGACTAATGAAATCTACGATCGGGAATCAAGGCCATAGAAATCCCACTTCTCGCCAGACTGGGGCCTAAAACGCACAACTCCATGGAAACAATCCACATTGGCCCTATAATTAGACAACACGTCCATTCCTACTATACAATTGAAATCCCACATCACTAGCCTGATCAGGTTGGCTAACAACACGTCCTCACCAAACCTAAGAATACCATTCAAAAAGATCTCTTGAGAGTACAGGCTCACGCCGGCAGGAGTCACAACAGACACAACATCACACAAGGTAGTGTTATGCAAACAATGCTCAACCACAAATGCATCAGCAATAAACGAATGTGATGCTCATGTATCAAACAACACACGGGTAGGAAAATCAAAGACAAAACAAGTACCTGTGATCACTCCTCCTCCTGGCGTGCCCTCTGCTTGCTCCCTCGCCATGGCATTCACCTGGGTATACTGAGGTCCTAAAAACTGGGGATGTGAAGACTGGCCAAACCGTGAATAACCAGGCGCTGAAACGGCGGCCTAAACTGAGGCTCTCCCAATCTCTGCTGCGGAGCAGGAAAAGAACAACCTCTAGACGACCACCTCGACCTTGCGGTGGGGCGGCGGTATGCTGAGATCCAGCCAAATGAGACACTCTCACAAAGTTCCCATACTGTCCACAAACGTTACACGAACCCTCTCACCTACACATTGCACTGTAGGGTGCCTTCCTCCACACTGGCCACAAAACTCGACCTTGGAACTACAGCTGCTATAACTACCTGAACCAGAAGAACTAGAACCTGACTTCTTCTTGAACTGACGACCACGAGGCCTAAACCTCTGGTGTCCAGACTGTTGGGCTACTTGCTGCTGGGTGGCTGGGATGACTGCACAGACTGGAAAGGTTTCACCCTCGGAACCATGGGACGGTTACCTTGTACCACTTGCGGCCTAACTCAAGACCTACGGTTTGTATTCCCTCCTCAATATCCATATCCTTTTCCACCGCATCCGCATAACTCGTCGGTGAACCCGCCAAAACCAAAGAATACAACTCTTCATTGAGTCCCTCTAAAAACATGTTCCTCTTTGCCCTCTCACGACCAGAAACATGCGGAACATAAGCAAGAAGAGAAGAAAATTTCCGGGCATACTCTCCCATGGGCATAGTTCCCTGCACCAGGTTATCAAACTCACGCTTCCTGGCATTCACAGAGGATTCCGGAACGTACTCCTGAAGGAAGGCAGTACAAAAGCTGTTCCATGTAATCCCTACACCTGTCTCCTATAGAGTCCTCGAAGCGCCTCTCCACCACGCTCGGAACCTCTCCTCAACTGAAACGTAGCCAAACTCAAACTACGCTCGTCAAAATACCTGAAACGGTCAAACAACCCGATAATGTGCTACAATCAGGACTCCGCATCGGAACTAGACTCATCACCATTAAACATCTGAGGATTCATCCATTGAAACCTCGCCATCACAAGTTCCATTTCATCCACATGGGCTGCCAGCTCATCTACCTCAACTTCAACCTGTCTATCACGTCCACGACGAGGAACACTACGCTGCACTTCCTCGTTCTGACCCTAAGTTTGTTCCTGAAACTTCCCTCTACCTCTACCCCTACGTCTAGGCGGCATCTACGAAGGTACTAAGAGGGTAAGATCACACAACAACAAATATATCACATAGAAAATAAGCCACATAGTCAAGCACAAGCAACAAGCAACACTGTGCCTACACTCAAGTGTGATCAATGAAATTGAGCTTATCCCAGCTTAAGCTCTGATACCAAAAATGTCAGGCCTCATTCACAAACACAGCGTTTAACCACACAAACGATAGCGAAGAAATTAAAATAGTGGCTAAAATTTTCATTTTTGGCCTGACTGAAAGGTAATGTGAGACTCGAAAGCTGATAAGATTAATTGATTTAATTAATCGGGTTTTGTAGAGATCAGCTTTGAGTTTATGAGCTTGGAGAAGCTATCGGGTTCTGTTTGTTCTTAGAATAGCTTTGGTTAGTTGAGTTCTTTCACGGAAGCTGTTCAGTAGTTAGCGCAGGTCATCGCTGAATGTTGGCGTTCATCAGTGGTGACGTCAGCAGCTATCGCTGAGTGATTGTTTCAGCAGTCGTAGCAATATCAGCAGTCGCTGAGAGGTAGCGAGTGCGCTAGCATGTTTCAGTAGCGGGTGCTTGTACGTCGTCGTTTGGATTAGTTGGAACGACAGCGTTTTGGGGTTATCGAAGAAGATCAGCTGTGAGTTGCGTTAGCGTCAGCTGTATGAGAGATCTGTTGTAGCGTTGCTAACAGATGTTGGTTAGTGTTCAACATTGAGTAGCGGGTGACGTTTCCAATTGCAACAGTAGTTCTCTGCGACATAGTTTGAGTTAGTAGAGATCTGTTTTGGCTTAAGAGCGAGAGCTGTTGCAAGATCTGTTTGCAAGCGGGAATTTCAGTTGTGATATTTTAAGTTGTCGGGGGATCTGTTCCTTGTTGCTATCAGCAGTGAGATTTAATAGGGAGCATGGCCTTGTTCTCTATTATTGTTCCCGACACTTAGAATATTTACCGATTGCCAAATTCTGTCGCGATACCCTAACTACTGTTCATAGAAACTTATCTTCTTCGATTGCCGTCGGTAGGAAGCTCCGAAGAGGGCTAGAGTGGTAGCGTTGGACTCCTCTTGCTGAGACGCTTTGTTTGGTGGTGCTTTACGGACGTTTACTTGAAGCTGGTGAGGTGTGCGAAGACATCTCCCTTGTGTAGTCTGTTAGCATAAGCGTTAGATTTTGCTCCTAGATTGTTGGCGTAAGTTCAGATCCTGCCTTTAAGCTTGTTAGAGCTTTCTGTGGTGTTTGATGAGGTAGGATAGCGCTGGTCGAGTTGTAGCTCCCAGCTGTTGCTTTTCTGTGCTTCGGTATTTGAGAAGTTGTTGTGTTGCCGTTGAGCAGGTGGTGGATCTGCGTCATTGTGGCAATCTGATTTGTTGTAATTATAGCTCAGAAGACTTGAGGTACGGATGTGAGCTTGTTTACAGCTTAGTATTGACCATGGATTATATGCTTGGTTGTGTGTGTGATCTGTGCTATTATTACTTGTGCCTGTGTGATAATATCATCTGTTGCATTTGTATACACGCATATTGCTGTCGAGACCTGTTTTGCTAGCTATGCCTGTTCTGTTGAATTCAGAGTACCAGGATGCTATGTTCAAGGACGAGCGGGTAGTTCCCGTATACCTTGGAGGCTGAGAGGTAACTCACGTACCTCATTCTCCCTGCTGGGATTGTTAGCTGCTATGAGCGAAGTGGGTAGCTCCCACATCTCATGAGTGAGCAACAGCAGGGGGAGTTGTTTTTAGGCATCTGGTACGGTGTATTGGAGACGAGTGGGTAGTTCCCATATGCTCAGTACACCATCTCGTGGCCACTACTGATTGTTCCTTTGATCAGATCTTGCTGTTGAGCTGTTGTTGAGATCCTTTGGCTCCATGCTTTCGGTTGTATCCTTGATCCCTTGCATAGCATTTGCATATTTATCTGATGCTTTTCCTTATGCTGTTTATTGCTGCTCTCCTTTCTGGGGTTTGACCCCGAGGTCCATCTGGGGCTGATGTTGTTGCTTGTGTATTGTTTTCATGTTTCCTAGGTTTCTTTGCTGGTCGTGGATTTGACCCAGCTGGAGGTGCCCCAGGAGGTGGATAGAGTGTCCCAGTTAGCGTATAGCATATATGTACTAGGACTGTTAGCCGGGGACTGTCCTGTGCTTGTGGGATAGTGTTATCCGTTGTAGTACTGGTATTTGTGTTGTATAAATGTTGTACTGTTGTATCGTGTATTTGTAAACTGGGATATTTTAAGTATGATTGTATTTTAAATTATATGTTTTAAACCGTCAGGCCAAAAGCGAAAATTTTAAGCCACTTTTTGAATGCTTCCGCTATGTTTGTGTGGTTTAACTCTATGTAGAGCACGAGACCTGTCATTCTGGTATCATAGCTTAAGCTGGATAAGCTCAATTTCTGTTGATCACACTTGAGTCTAGGCACAATGTTGTTTGTTGCATGTGCTTGACTATGTGATCTATATGCTGCCTTTATTTGTGATGTATTGTTCTGTCGTGATCTTACCATCTTAGACGTAGGGTTAGAGGTAGAGGGCAGATTTTGGAAGAGTCTGAAGGTCAGACAGAAGGTGATCAGTGTAGTTTTCCCCGTCGTGGTCGCGATAGGCAGAACGAGGATGAGGTTGATGAGTTGGTCGCTCGAGTGAATGACATGGAGCTTTTCATGGAGAGGTTTCAGCGTATGAACCCTCAGGTTTTCAATGGGGATGAGTCTAGTGCCGATGCAGATTTGTGGTTACAGTACGACACCGGTTTGTTTAACCGTGTGCAGTATGATGATGATTCAAGTTGAGTCTGGCTACTTTTCAGTTGAGGAAAGGTGCGGAGCATTGGTGGAGAGGCGCTTCGAGGACTTTGGAAGAGACTAGAGTTGGGATTACATGGGAAAGTTTTTGTGTTGCTTTCCGTCAGGAGTATGTCCTGGAGTCCTACGTGAACGCCCATGAGCATGAGTTCGATATCTTGGAGCAGGGCAGTATGTCTGCTAGAGAGTATGCCCGCAGGTTTTCTTCCCTTCCTGCGTACGTGCCGCATGTTTCTGGTCGGGAGCGAGCAAAGAGAACTAGATTTCTTGAGGGGTTGAACGAGGAGTTGTATTCCTTGGTTTTGGCTAGCTCGCCGAAGAGCTATGCAGAGGCCGTGGACAGTGCGATCGATATTCAGGAAAATTTGAGGAACCGTCGTTCTCGTGGTAGGCCGCAGGTGGCGCAGAGTAGTCGTCCAGTGGTTCAGGGAACGCAACCTTCCCAGTCAGTACAGTCGTCTCAGCCACCTCAACAGCAGCAATAGTTAGCCCAACAGTTTGCTCATCAGAGGTTTAGGCCTCGTGGTAAGAAGTTTAAGAAGAAGTTTGGTTCTAGTTCTTCTGGTTCTGGTAGCTCCAGCAGCGGTGGTAGCAAGGTTGAGTATTGTGGCCAGTGTGGTGGAAAGCACCCTACAGCGCTGTGTGTAGGTGTGCAGGGTTCTTGTAATCTCTGTGGTCAGTACGGACACTTTTCCAGAGTGTGTCCTTTGTCTGGATCGCAGCATACCGCAGCTCCACCGTAGGGTCGAGGTGGATCATCTAGAGGTTGTTATGCTTTTCCTGTTCAGCAGTAGAGGTTAGGGGGAGCCTCATTTTAGGCCGTTTCAGCAGCCTGGTCCTTCGCGGTTTGTACAGTCTTCCCACCCTCAGTTTTCTGGACCTCAGTTTGCCCAAGTGAACGCCATGACTAGGGAGCAAGCGGAAGGCACACCGGGCAGCGGGATTATCCAAGGTACTTGCTTTGTTTTTCATTTTCCTGCGCGTGTGTTGTTTGATACAGGAGCGTTGCATTCTTTGATTTCTTATGCATTTGTGGTTGAGCATGGTTTGCATACCACTCCTTTGTATGATATTGTATCTGTTGCGACTCCTGCCGGTGCTAGCCTGTTCTCCCAAGAGATTTTGTTGAATGGTGTTCTTATGTTTGGCGAGAGTGCGTTGTTAGCCAACCTGATAAGGCTAGTAATGTGGGATTTTTACTGTATAGTGTGAATGGACGTGTTGTCTAGCTATATGGCCACTGTGGATTGTTTCCACGGCGTTGTGTGATTTAGGCCCCAGTTTGGAGAAAAATAGAATTTCTATGGCCAAGATTCCCAGTTGAAGATTCCTTCAGTCTCTGCGATGGAGATGTTTAGCATGTTGTCGCTTGAGAATGCTGGTTTCATGATCTATGCCTTGGATGCGTCTTCTTCTTCGAGCATAGAGCTTAGTAGAGTCCCCGTGGTTCGACATTTCCCGGATGTGTTTCTGGAGGAGATTCCTGGTTTTCCTCCGAGGCGGGAGATAGACTTTAGCATTGAGTTGGTTCCTGGTACGGCTCTGATTCTTCGTGAGCTCCGTATCGTTTAGCGCCTGCTGAGTTGAGGGAGCTTGTGACGCCCCATTCCTCATGGGAATCACGAGATCGAAGAAAAGGAAATAAAAGGGAAATATAAGGGCTGAAAAGAAAATAGAACAAGCTGTATTATCTTGCTCGTAAAAAAAAATTCGAATTACAACCATTGGTGCCATAACAATGAACCAGCTGCCATTACAAATTTAAAGTACAAAATGCGAAATCGCGATATTACAACTACTGAACTCTATCTGAATTCATCCTTGTTGTAACAGATCTCAATACAGTTGTGACTAAGATCAAAGACAACAAAAGTAGCAAAATACAAAATGAACATCGCGGAAATGCAAGCCTTCGATAAACACTAACACGTCGCTGCTGATTCAAACTCCACCTCCCGCCTGCTCCGGCGCCGACTCACCTGCACCAAGAAAGCTAGTGAGCCTAGGGGCTCAGCAAGAAAACTGAAGGTAACAAGCACAATATGCAGATGATAAAACATAATACACCATTTACTGCAACTTTGTTCTGGAAGTGAATGCAAATTCTAGCGTTATCATTTTCGTTAAACTTATGGCTCAGAAGCTCTACTTAGGTCCCATTGCACTCGATCGAATGACTACTGATATCAGTTTCAATGTGGTGAAATCGCACCCAATATGAAGGGGCAACTGACCCTCTCGTCTGCTGCTCACCCTTCCCATATGAACCGTCAGTTATCTAAGCCATAAATTCATAAACTGAAACTTTCTACTTTAAAACACATAATGAACGAACTGAAATCTTAGCATCGGGGTTCACTCTATTTTAAAAACTCATACTCCCTTCGAAAATCGTTTTACTGAGCATCCAGCAGAGACATGTAAAATCAGCAGTTGGACAAGTTCAGCTGTTGGCAAGAAATCCAGCTGGTGAACAGTAGATCAGTCGATGGGTATATATATAAATACTCCAGAAAATCGTCCAACTGCACCTTGAGTTATCTCAACTCCGCAGGCGCCAGACGATACGGGGCACGAGAAATCGGAGCTGTGCCAGGCACCAGCTCTATGCTGAAGTCAATCTCCATCCTCGGAGGAAAACCAGGAATCTCTTCCGGAAACACATCGGGAAAATGTCGCACCACGGGAACGTCACTGAGCTGCACACAGGAAGAAGAAGACGCATCCAAAGAGTAGATCATGAAACCAGCATTCCCTAAGGACAACGAAATGCACCTGCTGGTGTTATCAAAAGAAATGCATCTGTTGGTGTTATCAAAAGAAATGCACCTGCTGGTGTACAGTGCATCAGCTGGTTTTACAATAACACTTGTAATATCGAAACAATGATCACGCTACCAGCAGTCGCCTATTAAACCAGACTTTATACTGATTCCACTAGCAACTACCGATTACACAATCATCAAATCTCGATATTACAGCAAAAGAAAGAACATCATGATCTCCGCGAGTTGAAAATCTAAAATGCTCAGCATTTTAAAATCAACATCGACTTCGTAAAATACATTTGAGTTCCACACGAAATCCCCTGTGACCCCGAACGCTCAACATACACTATAATATCAACCATAACATGAGCAAAGGCTGATAAATAACAGAGCTTAAGCGAAATCATGAGATAAAGTGAGAACAACATGTAAACTTTCATGGCGTAGCAAGAATCAAATTTACTTGCCTTGATAAGAAGGAAATCACAAGATACAGCAGACCACTAACAGAGAGTTTTCCCCAGCGCAGCAATGTGTTATCTATTTCTTTGATGGCAGAATGAACATTTTCTTGCAAATAATTGAACTTATAGTTCACAAGGACAGTGGCATGGGAGTCTGATTATAACAGGGGAAAAACACTCATTTAGGCATGACAAACCATGCGTACTTTGAGAAAATTTTACTTAAAATTCCCTGTCAATGTTTTGATTTGTAAATGCACTACACAAAATCTGAAATTTAACCATTCTCCCATCCAAAACCATTTTATTTGTAAAGTTTGAAAATTGTTTGGCTGCGCTCGGGTTACAAACTAACAACTGATTGGCCTCTGCCCTTATGAAATCTAAGAAATGAGGAATCAGTCGCTCAACAAGTAGCAAAAGATGAAATCTTGAAATTAGAAAAATACTCTAAATAGATAAAGATTAGAATTTGTGGTCCTATGGATTTTGGGGCACTACAACTCTACCCACCTTATAAAATATCGTCCTCGAAATTTACTTATCAAACAAATCTGGGTATCGACCATGCATATCAGCTTCTGTCTCCCACGTAGCTTCACGTTCGGTTTGATTGGTCCACTGTACTTTAACCATATGAATGTTTCTATTCCTCAGCTTTCTAATTTCCCTAAGAAGAATCTTCTCAGGTCTCTCTTCATAGCTCAAATCTGGCGTTAAATGAACTGGTTCAGCAGTCAAAATGTGCGATGGGTGGGGGACATACTTTCTTAAGGCTGATACATGAAACACATTGTGCACTGAAGATAGATGAGGCGGCAGTGCTAATCGATAGGCCAATGTTCCTATTTTGTCCAGTATCTCATAGGGGCCTATATAACTGGGACTCAATTTCCCTCTCTTTCCAAAGCGCATCACCCCTTTCATTGGAGCCACTTTTAAAAAGACGTGATCACCAACGTCAAAGCTTAGCTTTCTTCGTGTATTGTCCGCATAGCTCTTTTGTCTACTTTGAGCAGCTTTCATCCTCTCTTTAATTTTTCTAACAACACTCACGGTTTGCTCCACCAAATCTGGTCCTAGAACATCTCGTTCTCCTATCTCATCCCAATGAAGAGGCGTTCTACACTACCGTCAATAAAGAGCTTCGTATGGTGCCATTTGGATAGAAGCTTGAAAACTGTTGTTGTACGCAAATTCCACCAAAGGTAGCTTCAAATCCCAACTTTATGAGAAATCTATAATACATTCTCTGAGTAAATCCTCTAAAATCTGGATCACTCTTTATGATTGTCCATCGGTTTGGGGATGAAAGGCTGTACTAAATGTCAACTTGGTTCCCAAGGCTCGATGCAAACTTTTCCAAAATGCAGACGTGAATTTGGAATCCCTATCAGATAAAATTGATACAGGAACACCATGAAGTTGGATAATCTCTTTCACATACAGCTCCGCATATCTTCTTACATCGTATGTTGTCTTCACCGGCAGGAAGTGGGCAGATTTCGTAAGTCTATCCACAACGACCCAAATAGAATTATAACCTTCAGCAGTTCTAGGCAAACCAGTTACGAAGTCCATGGCAATGCATTCCCACTTCCATTCTGGAATGGGCAACGGCTTCAACATTCCTGCTGGTCGCTGGTGTTCAGCTTTCACCACTTGACACGTTAAGCATTCAGAAACAAATTTGGCGACATCTCTTTTCATACCCGTCCACCAGTACAACTTCTGAAGATCTTTATACATCTTAGTATTTCCCGGATGTACAGAGTATGGGGTTACATGAGCTTCTTCCATTAAATCCAATCTCAAAGTCCACTCAAATCTCTTATCCTTCTGAGTCAACTGAGTCAGAGGCTTAGCTATCGAAGAAAACTTCTCGATAAAATGCCTGTAATATCCAGCCAAACCCAAGAAACTTCTTATCTCTGTACGTTAGCTTTACCTGGATGGTAGCTGATGGTGCTGTCGTAATCTTTTACCAGCTCCAACCATCTCCTCTGCCTCATATTTAATTCCTTTTGGGTGAAGAAGTATTTCAGGCTTTTGTGATCCGTGAATATTTCACATTTCTCCCCATATAAATAATGCCTCCAAATCTTTAAGGCGAAAACAACTGCTGCCAGCTCTAAGTCGTGCGTGGGATAATTCTTTTCGTGATTTTTCAACTGACGAGAGGCGTAGGATATTACTCTATGATCTTGCATCAAAACAGCTCCCAATCCCAACTTTGACGCATCTGTATAGATGACGAACTTCCCCTGATCGGATGGCATTGTTAGCACATGAGCCTCGATCAACGCTTGCTTCAGTTGTTCAAAGCTGGATTGGCAGTTGGGGTCCTTTCAAATTTGCTCAACTTTCTAGTCAATGTGGTTAAGGGAACAGATATCTTCGAAAATCCCTTAATGAAGCGTCTATAGTAACCAGCTAGACCCAGAAAACTCCTAACCTCTGTAACTGATGTTGGTATCGGCCAATCACGAACGGCTTCCACCTTGGATGGGTCTACTTCCAATCCATCTTTGGATATAATGTGCCCGAGAAAAGAAACTTTTTCCACCAAAAAATCACACTTACTAAACTTGGCAAACAGCTGCTGGTCTTTCAGAATCTGAAGTACTGTTCTCAGGTGTCTTGCGTGCTCGATGCTGTTCTTGGAATACACCAAAATATCATCAATAAACACCACTACAAACTGATCTAAGAAGGGTTGAAATACTCTGTTCATCAAGTCCATAAAGGCTGAGGGAGCGTTGGTTAGTGCGAAGGGCATCACCAAAAATTCGTAGTGACCATAATGTGTTCTAAAGGCTGTTTTGTAGATGTCTGCTGGTTTTATCTTCAATTGGTGGTAGCCAGATCTTAAATCAATCTTAGAGAAAACTATTGATCCATTCAGCTGATCAAACAAGTCCTCAATTCTAGGCAAAGGGTATTTATTCTTGATTGTCAACTTATTCAACTCTCTATAGTCTATACACAGCCTTAGACTCCCGTCCTTCTTCTTGACGAATAAAACTGGGGCTCCCCATGGTGATGTACTTGGTCGAATAAAACCCTTGTCTAATAGTTCTTGTATTTGCTCTTTTAATTCTTTCATCTCTGATGGATCAAGTCGATACGGTGGTTTAGAAACGGGTGCTGCTTCTGGCACTAAATCAATTGCAAACTCCAATTCTCTATCAGGTGCCAATCCATAAATGTCTTCTGGAAAAACCTCCGGGAATTCACTCACTACTTCCACATCAAAGAGTTGGGGCTTGCCTTCTAGGCACTAAATCAATTGCAAACTCCAATTCTCTATCAGGTGCCAATCCATAAATGTCTTCTGGAAAAACCTCCGGGAATTCACTCACTACTTCCACATCAAAGAGTTGGGGCTTGCTAGATACTGCTAAAGATGATAAGCTTATCAAGAATCCTTCTCCCCCTTTTTCAAACAACTATAGGCTGTAAGAACTGAAATAATTCGGGGAATTTTACATAACTGACTAGCCTCGAACGTGAACCAGTCTCATTTTGGGGGTTTTACCACTACTGTTCTAAGCTTGAAATCTATCACGACCCCATACTTGGTCAACCAATCCATTCCTAGAATCAAATCAAACTCAGGCATAGGTAAAACAATTAGGTCAGCAGTAACTAAATGCCCTTGAAGCTTAAGTTCTAAGTTACGAAACAAATCATGTGATATCATCTCTTCTCCAGAGGGTACCGTTACGCAAAATCCCATAGTCAGCTGGTCGGGTTTAACAGGTAGTTTCTTAGCAAAGTCCGCTGCTATAAAGGAATGCGTTGCACCTGAATCTATTAGAGCTAAAGAGGGAATTCCAGCAATAAAAATCTTACCCGTAGCTACTGTAGAATCTGGATTGGCTTGCTCGGTTGTCATGACATAAGCTCTGCTGGTCACCATCTGCTTTAATTTAGGAGAGTCCCTAATAACATGTCCTGGCAATCCACATTTATAACAAACATTCTGTCCCTTTCGACATGGACCATGGTGGTTCTTCTGGCACTTGGGACACAGAGGCTTGTTTCCAACTGCTGAGACCGCACTGATGGGTTGCACAACTAAAGGTTTCTGCTCCTGAGGCTTTTGTTCCTGCGACCTCTGCTGATTCTTGTATGGTTTCTTGGGTGGTCGCTGTTCTTTTTGTTGGAAATCCTGCCTCTTCATTTGTCGTTCCTCCATAACTGCTTTCCAATCCTGATCAGCTCTTAGAGCCTTATCCACCGCTCCTCGATAATCTTTTGGTTCCACCAGTCTCACATCATGCCTGAGTGCTGGTTTCAATCCGTCGACAAAGTGTCGTAATTTCTCCGTAGGATCAGCTCGAATCAAAGGTACAAAATAACATCCACGTTTGAACTTTTGAACATATTCTTGGACAGTCATGTCCCCTTGCTTGATCATCAAGAACTATATTTTTAATTCAGACCTCTTATCTTCTGTAAAATATTGCTCAAAGAACACGCGCTTGAACTCCTCCCATGGGAGATTTGTTACATCTACAGTAAGCTTTGCTCCTTCCCACCAGAGCATCGCATCATCTCTAAACATATAAATTTCACATCTGGATCTTTCTAAGTCAGGCATCTGAAGATACTCAAAGATCACTTCCATTGATTTAATCCAACTTTCGACGACAAACGGATCTGTCGTGCCGCTAAACTCCCTTGGCTTCTGTATTCGAAATCGCTCTTGAGGGTCATCATTGCTAGGTCCTCTACTGCTGGAAGATTGGCCGTTGCCTCTACCCTGCTGATCTACCAGCAGCCTTAGAAGCTGGGCAATAATAGCGTTACTATCAGGATTGGATTCATCTACTGAATATTCCTTCCTCTTTCTCGGCCAGACATCTTAATCTATAGCCCGTAATCCACCACATAGGAACATCAGAACATGCAAGAAATAAAAAAAATACATGCTCTAAAACATAAAAGAACTCACTGCCCCGTAGAGACGGTTGATGAAATCTGTTTCAGCAAGAAGTTCGCGTGTTTATCTCTGGACCATGCTCTGATACCATGTTTGTGACGCCCCATTCCTCATGGGAGTCACGAGATCAAAGAAAAAGAAATAAAAGGGAAATATAAGGGCTCTCTGATACCATGTTTGTGACGCCCCATTCCTCATGGGAGTCACGAGATCAAAGAAAAAGAAATAAAAGGGAAATATAAGGGCTGAAAAGCAAATAGAACAAGCTGTATTAACTTGCTCGTAAAAATAAATTCGAATTACAACCATTGGCGCCATAACAATGAACCAGCTATCATTACAAATTTAAAGTACAAAATGCGAAATCGCGATATTACAACTACTGAACTCAATCTGAATTCATCCTTGTTGTAACAGATCTCAATACAGTTGTGACTAAGATCAAAGACAACAAAAGTAGCAAAATACAAAATGAACATCGCGGAAACGCAGGCCTTCGATAAACACTAACACGTCGCTGCTGATTCAAACTCCACCTCCCGCCTGCTTCGGCCCCGACTCACCTGCACCAAGAAAGCTAGTGAGCCTAGGGGCTCAGCAAGCAAACTGAAGGTAACAAGCACAATATGCAGATGTTAATACATAATACACCATTTACTGCAAATTTTGTTCTGGAAGTGAATTCAAATTCCAGCGTTATCATTTTCATTAAACTTATGGCTCAGAAGCTCTACTTAGGTCCCATTGCACTCGATCAAATGACTACTGATATCAGTTTCAATGTGGTGAAATCGCACCCAATATGAAGGGCAACTGACCCTCTCGTCTGCTGCTCACCCTTCCCATATGAACCGTCTGTTATCTAAGCCATAAATTCATAAACTGAAACATTCTTCTTTAAAACACATAATGAACGAACTTAAATCTTAGCATCGAGGTTCACTCTATTTTAAAAACTCACACTCCCTTCGAAAATCGTTTTACTGAGCATCCAGCAGAGACATGTAAAAATCAGCAGTTGGATAAGTTCAGCTGTTGGCAAGAAATC
>KV005648.1:80784-108012 GCA_001598015.1 Dorcoceras hygrometricum
TTACACAATCATCAAATCTCGATATTACAGCAAAAGAAAGAACATCATGTTCTCTGCGAGTTGAAAATCTGAAATGCTCAGCGTTTTAAAATCAACATCGACTTCGTAAAATACATTTGAGTTCCAAACGAAATCCACTGTGACCCCGAACGCTCAACATACACTATAATATCAATCATAACATGAGCAAAGGCTGATAAATAATAGATCTTAAGCGAAATCATGAGATAAAGTGAGAACAACATGTAAACTTTCATGGCGTAGCAAGAATCATATTTACTTTCCTTGATAAGAAGGAAATCACAAGATACAGCAGGCCACTAACAGAGAGTTTTCCCCAGCGCAGCAATGTGTTATATTTTTCTATGATGCCAGAATGAACATTTTCTGGCAAATAATTGAACTTATAGTTCACAAGGACAGTGGCATGGGAGTCTGATTATTAACATGGGAAAAACACTCATTTAGGCATGGCAAACCAGGCGTACTTCAGAAAATTTTACTTAAAATTCCCTGTCAATGTTTTGATTTGTAAATGCACTACACAAAATCTGAAATTTAACCATTCTCCCATCCAAAACCATTTTATTTGTAAAGTTTGAAAATTGTTTGGCTGCGCTCGGGTTACAAACTAACAACTGATTGGCCTCTGCCCTTATGAAATCTAAGAAATGAGGAATCAGTCGCTCAACAAGTAGCAAAAGATGAAATCTTGAAATTAGAAAAGGACTCTAAATAGATAAAGATTAGAATTTGTGGTCCTATGGATTTTGGGGCACTACAGAGCTTAAGGAGCAGCTTAGTTATTTGCTGGAGAAGGGATTCATTAGGCCTAGCATGTCCCCGTGGAGAGCGCCTATTTTGTTTTTCAAGAAGAAGGACGGGTCGATGAGGATGTGTATCGACTTTAGGCAGTTGAACAAGGCGACAGTGAAGAATAAATACCCTTTGCCTAGGATCGATGATCTTTTTGACCAGTTGCAAGGTTCTACTGTGTTTTCAAAGATCGATCTGCGTTCTTGGTATCATCAGTTGAGCATCCGTGAGGAGGATGTTGAGAAGACTGCGTTTCGTTCGAGGTATGGGCATTACGAGTTTCTAGTTATGCCTTTTGGTTTGACAAATGCTCCCGCAGTTTTCATGGACTTGATGAATAGAGTCTTTAGAGAGTTCATCGATCAGTTTGTGATTGTGTTTATCGATGACATTTTGGTGTACTCTAAGAATCTGTTGCCGCATAAAGAGCATTTGATGCTAGTTCTTCAGAAGCTTCGAGACTCGCAGCTGTATGCTAAGTTTTCCAAGTGCGAGTTTTGGTTGGACCGAGTTGTGTTTCTGGGTCATGTTGTTTCCGTTGATGGTATTTCTATGGATCCCAGTAAGGTTGAGGCATTGATTAACTGGCAGCGTCCCAAGAGTTGTTGAGATCCGTAGTTTCTTGGGATTGGCTGGCTATTATCGGCGGTTTATCGATGGATTCTATAGTATAGCTAAGCCAATGACGCAGTTGACTCAGAAAGACAAGAGGTTTGTTTGGACTGAGCAATGTGAGAGTATTTTTCTGTTGCTCAAAGAGAAGCTAACTTCTGCGCTTGTGTTAGCTCTGCCGTGTGGTTCAGGAGGTTTTGTTGTTTGTGCAGATGCTTCCTTGAATGGATTGGGTTGTGTGTTGATGCAGAATGGTCGAGTCATTGATTATGCCTCTCAGCAGTTGAAGCCGCATGAGAATCGTTACCCAGTTCATGAATTGGAGTTAGCAGCAGTGGTTTTTAATTTGAAGATTTGGCGCCACTATCTATATGGTGAGCAGTTTGTGGTGTACTCCAACCACAAGAGTCTTCAGTATTTGTTTTCTCAGTCAGATTTGAACATGAGACAGCGTAGATGGATGGAGATGCTTAAGGATTTTGTTTGTGAGATCAAATACCAGCCTGGGAAGATGAATGTAGTTGTTGATGCATTGAGCAGAAAAGCTCAAATGGAGATGCTGGCTTCGATGCAAATTTCGAAGGTCCATGAGCATCTTAGCACTACTAGTTGGAGGTTTTACCCTGCTGAGGATTATATTGTGGTGTCTTCTTTTCAATTTGAGCCACAACTTGTTTCTAGCATTAGAGCAGCTCAGAGGACTGATCCATCCATCCATGAGTTGAAGCTGAAGGTGAGAGCTGGAGAGCTTGAGGAGTATACTGTCTCTTCTAATGGTTGCTTAAGGTTTCGTGGTAGACTTTTTGTGCCAAATTTGAATGATCTTAATGAAGAGATTTTGCGTGAAGCGCATTTCAGTAGGTATAGCGTCCATCCTGGTGCAAGGAAGATGTATCATGCCTTGAAGCAGAATTACTGGTGGGCAGGTTTGAAGGGTGATGTTGTTGATTTTGTAGCTAGATGTCTGAACTGTCAGCAAGTCAAGGCAGAGAGGATGAGACCTGGTGGTTTGTTGCATAGCTTAGAGGTTCCCCAATGGAATTGGGAGAACATAGCTATGGATTTTGTCATTCATTTGCCCCATTCCAGCAGAGGTTGTGATGCTGTGTGGGTTGTGGTAGACAAATTGTCGAAGTCTGCGCACTTCATTTCCTACAACATGAGCTATTCTTTGAAGAAAATGGTGAAGCTGTACATAGATTTTGTGGTGCGTTTGCATGGTGTGCCAGTTTCGATTATTTCAGATCATGATCCAAGGTTTAGTTCTAGGTTTTGGAAGAGTTTGCAAACAGCTTTGGGAACTAGATTGGCTATGAGTACAGCGTATCACCCCCTGACAGATGGCCAATCGGAGAGGACTATCCCGATTTTAGAGGATATGTTGAGAGCTGTTGTGATGGACTGTGGTAGCTGGCAAGACTCGTTGTATTTGGTTGAGTTTTCCTACAATAACAGCTATCAGGTCACGATTGGCATGGCACCGTTTGAAGTTTTGTATGGCAGAATGTGTAGATCGACAGTGTGTTTGGAAGAAGTGGGGGACAAGCAGGTGTCTCCCCAGAGTTTGTGCAGCAAATGAGAGATCAGGTTGACTTGCTTCACCAGAGAATGAAAGCTGCTCAAGATCGCCAAGCTAGTTATGCGAATAAGAGGCTTAGGCCTATAGAATTTGAGGTTGGTGATCTAGTTTTACTTAAGGTTTCTCCTTTCCGCAGTGTTATGAGATTTGGTTTCAAGGGAAAGTTAGCTCCTCGCTATGTTGGTATGAGATCTTAGAGAGGATTGGTCCTTTGGCTTATCGGCTGTTGTTGCCACCAGATTTGTCTTCCTTACATGATGTTAAAGAGCATTTGATGCTAGTTCTTCAGAAGCTTCGAGACTCGCAGCTGTATGCTAAGTTTTCCAAGTGCGAGTTTTGGTTGGACCGAGTTGTGTTTCTGGGTCATGTTGTTTCCGTTGATGGTATTTCTATGGATCCCAGTAAGGTTGAGGCATTGATTAACTGGCAGCGTCCCAAGAGTTGTTGAGATCCGTAGTTTCTTGGGATTGGCTGGCTATTATCGGCGGTTTATCGATGGATTCTATAGTATAGCTAAGCCAATGACGCAGTTGACTCAGAAAGACAAGAGGTTTGTTTGGACTGAGCAATGTGAGAGTATTTTTCTGTTGCTCAAAGAGAAGCTAACTTCTGCGCTTGTGTTAGCTCTGCCGTGTGGTTCAGGAGGTTTTGTTGTTTGTGCAGATGCTTCCTTGAATGGATTGGGTTGTGTGTTGATGCAGAATGGTCGAGTCATTGATTATGCCTCTCAGCAGTTGAAGCCGCATGAGAATCGTTACCCAGTTCATGAATTGGAGTTAGCAGCAGTGGTTTTTAATTTGAAGATTTGGCGCCACTATCTATATGGTGAGCAGTTTGTGGTGTACTCCAACCACAAGAGTCTTCAGTATTTGTTTTCTCAGTCAGATTTGAACATGAGACAGCGTAGATGGATGGAGATGCTTAAGGATTTTGTTTGTGAGATCAAATACCAGCCTGGGAAGATGAATGTAGTTGTTGATGCATTGAGCAGAAAAGCTCAAATGGAGATGCTGGCTTCGATGCAAATTTCGAAGGTCCATGAGCATCTTAGCACTACTAGTTGGAGGTTTTACCCTGCTGAGGATTATATTGTGGTGTCTTCTTTTCAATTTGAGCCACAACTTGTTTCTAGCATTAGAGCAACTCAGAGGACAGATCCTTCCATCCATGAGTTGAAGCTGAAGGTGAGAGCTGGTCAGCTTGAGGAGTATTCTGTTTCTTCTTATGTTTGCTTAAGGTTTCGTGGCAGGCTTGTTGTGCCAAATCTGATTGATCTTAAGGAAGAGATTTTGCGTGAAGCGCATTTCAGTAGGTATAGCGTCCATCCTGGTGCAAGGAAGATGTATCATGCCTTGAAGCAGAATTACTGGTGGGCAGGTTTGAAGGGTGATGTTGTTGATTTTGTAGCTAGATGTCTGAACTGTCAGCAAGTCAAGGCAGAGAGGATGAGACCTGGTGGTTTGTTGCATAGCTTAGAGGTTCCCCAATGGAATTGGGAGAACATAGCTATGGATTTTGTCATTCATTTGCCCCATTCCAGCAGAGGTTGTGATGCTGTGTGGGTTGTGGTAGACAAATTGTCGAAGTCTGCGCACTTCATTTCCTACAACATGAGCTATTCTTTGAAGAAAATGGTGAAGCTGTACATAGATTTTGTGGTGCGTTTGCATGGTCTGCCAGTTTCGATTGTTTCTGATCCTGATCCTCGATTTACTTCCAGGTTTTGGAAGAGTTTGCAAACAGCTTTGGGAACTAGATTTGCTATGAGTACAGCGTATCACCCCCAAATAGATGGCCAATCGGAGATGACTATCCAGATTATGAGATCTTAGAGAGGATTGGTCCTTTGGCTTATCGGCTGTTGTTGCCACCAGATTTGTCTTCCTTACATGATGTGTTTCATGTTTCGATGTTTAGGAAGTATGAGCCAGATCCTTCGCATGTGTTGAGAACTGACGAGGTTGAGTTAGATCGGACTTTGAGCGATGTTGAGTATCCCTTGCAGATCTTGGATAGAAAAGAGAAACAACTAAGGAACAAAACCATTCCCTTGGTGATGGTTCAGTGGAGCAAGCACGGTAGAGAAGAAGCTACTTGGGAACTGGAAGAGAAGATGCAGCGTGAGTGGCCGCATCTGTTTGAGTGGATGTTGTTTTTTTCCAGTAGGTTGTTTCTTGTGTTTCTTTCCCCAGTTATCTTGAACTGTTGTTTTGGATTTCATCGATTTCGTGGACGAAATCCAGTTTTAGTGGGGGAGAGATGCGAGACCCGAAAGCGGATAAGATTAATTGAGTTAATTAATCGGGTTTTGTAGAGATCAGCTTTGAGTTGATGAGCTTGGAGAAGCTATCGGGTTCTGTTTGTTCTTAGAACAGCTTTGGTTAGTTGAGTTCTTTCGCGGAAGCTATTCATTAGTTAGCGCAGGTCATCGCTGAATGTTGGCGTTCAGCAGTGGTGACGTCTGCAGCTATCGTTGAGTGGTTGTGTCAACAGTCGTAGCGAGATCAGCAGTCGCTGAGCAGTAGCGAGTGCGCTAGCGTGTTTCGGTTGCGAGTGCTTGTACGTCATCGTTTGGATTAGTTGAAACGACAGTGTTTTGGGGTTATCGAAGAAGATCATCTTTGAGTTGCGTTAGCGTCAGCTGTGTGAGAGATCTGTTGTAGCGTTGCTAACAGATGATGGTTAGTGTTCAACAGTGAGTAGCGGGTGACGTGTCCAGTTGCGAAAGTAGTTCTATACGACGTCGTTTGAGTTAGTAGAGATCTGTTTTTGCTTAAGATCGAGAGCTGTTGCAAGATCTGTTTTCAAGCGGGAATTTCAGTTACGATAGTTTAAGTTGTCGGGGGATCTCTTCCCAGTTGCTGACAGTAGTGAGTTTTAATAGGGAGCATGGCCTTGTTCTCTATTATTGTTCCCCACACTTAGAATATTTTCCGATTGCCAAATTTATGTCGCGATACCCTAACTACTGTTCACCGAACCTTATCTTATTCGATTATCATCGGTATGCAGCTCCGACGAGGGCGAGAGTGGTAGCGTTGGACTCCTCTTGCTGAGACGCTTCGTTTGGTGGTGCTTTACGGACGTTTACTTGAAGCTGGTGAGGTGTGCGAAGACATCTCCCTTGTGCAGTCTGTTAGCATAAGCGTCGGATTTCGCTCCTAGCTTGTTGGGGTAAGTTCAGATCCTGCCTCTAAGCTTGTTAGAGCTTTCTGTGGTGTTTGTTGAGGTAGGATAGCGCTGGTTGTGAGACCTGGATTGTATAATATTAATTGTTGGATTAATTGTGTTTAGAACAATTCTGTTATCCCCATGATTTTTGTGTTTGAGTTAGCAACTTGTCGGTGGTGAAAGCCAGTCGTTGCGTGTATTTGTAATGCGAGAGATCAAACGCCGTCGTTTTGGCGTGAGTGACCAGTTGTTGGCAAAGTCTGCCAGCAGATAGTATTTTTGGTTGGCATGCGTTGGGTAGGATCTGCCAGCAGCAACGCTTACGTGGATTTCAGCAGAGAGCGCTAAGGAATCCAAAACGGCGACGTTTTGTGAGGTATCTGTTGGGTGATATCTGTTAGAAGCAAGCTCCTGTAGCGAATTGCAATACGCCGTCGTTTGGATTAGTGGAGGCGACGTCGTTTTGGTTAGCGCTAAGAAATCAGCAGCTGGTGTGTTTGCCCCTAGTAGCGATCAGTCGTTGAATGTGTTAGCTCAACAGATTTGCTGACGTGGTTATGCGATGCTGTTTAGATTAGTTGAAACGCTGCGTTTTGATGTCGTGTCTGGTACCAGCTGAAAGGATATGTTTCATTGTGAGAGAAATCCAGTTGCTGGTTTTGGGCGACCAGCTGTTGACAGATAGGATCACGTAAGCTGTACGATGTCGTTTAGTTAAGTTGCCACGACGCTGTTTTGCTAGCGTTGTTGGAGAGATTCAGAAGCTGGTTTGTTTTGCATCTGCTGGTTGTATTTTCAGTGACTGTCGACTGGTTTGTTGGTGGGATTTGTTGGCAGCTGTTGAAGAGTTTATATATTTGAAGACTTGATCTTCAATTTTAGAGGATATGTTGAGAGCTGTTGTGATGGACTGTGGTAGCTGGAAAGACTCGTTGTCTTTGGTTGAGTTTTCCTACAATAACAGCTATCAGGTCACGATTGGCATGGCACCGTTTGAAGCTTTGTATGGCAGAAAGTGTAGATCGCCAGTGTGATTGGAAGAAGTGGGGGAGAAGCAGCTGTCTTCCCATAGTTTGTGCAGCAAATGAGAGATCAGGTGGACTTGGTTCGCCAGAGAATGAAAGCTTCTCAAGATCGCCAAGCTAGTTATGTGAATAAGAGGCGTAGGCCTTTAGAATTTGAGGTTGGTGATCTAGTCTTCCTTAAGGTTTCTCTTTTTCCGCAGTGTTATGAGATTTGGTTTCAATGGAAAGTTAGCTCCTCGCTATGTTGGTCCTTATGAGATCTTAGAGAGGATTGGTCCTTTGGCTTATCGGCTGTTGTTGCCACCAGATTTGTCTTCCTTACATGATGTGTTTCATGTTTTGATGTTGAGGAAGTATGAGCCAGATCCTTCGCATGTGTTGAGAACTGACGAGGTTGAGTTGGATCAGACTTTGAGCTATGTTGAGTAACCCTTGCAGATCATGGATAGAAAAGAGAAACAGCTGAGGAATAAAATCATTCCCTTGGTGATGGTTCAGTGGAGCAAGCACGGCAGAGAAGAAGCTACTTGGGAACTGGAAGAGAAGATGCAGCGTGAGTGGCCGCATCAATTTGAGTATATGTTGTTTTGTTAAAGTAGGTTTTTGCTTGTGTTTCTTTCCCTAGTTATCTTGAACTCTTGTTTTTGAGTTGATCAAATTCGTGGACGAAATCCTGTTTTAGTCGGGGAGAGATGTGAGACCCGAAAGCTGATAAGATTAATTGAGTTAATTAATCGGGTTTTGTAGATATCAGCTTTGAGTTGATGAGCTTGGAGAAGCTATCGGGTTCTGTTTGTTCTTAGAACAACTTTGGTTAGTTGAGTTCTTTCGCGGAAGCTGTTCAGTAGTTAGCGCAGGTCATCGCTGAATGTTGGCGTTCAGCAGTGGTGACGTCTTCAACTATCGCTGAGTAATTGTTTAAGCAGTCGTAGCGAGATCAGCAGTCGCTACGCTAGCGTGTTTCAGTAGCGAGTGCTTGTACGTCGTCGTTTGGATTAGTTGGAACGACAGTGTTTTGGGGTTATCGAAGAAGATCAGCTGTGAGTTGCGTTAGCGTCAGCTGTGTGAGAGATCTGTTGTAGCGTTGCTATCAGATGTTGGTTAGTGTTCAACAATGAGTAGCGGGTGACGTGTCCAGTTTCGACAGTGGTTCTCTACGACGTCGTTTGAGTTAGTAGAGATCTGTTTTTGCTTAAGAGCGAGTGCTGTTGCAAGATCTGTTTTCAAGCGGGAATTTCAGTTGCGATAATTTAAGTTGTCAGGGTATCTATTCCCAGTTGCTGTCAGCAGTGAGATTTAATAGGGAGCATGGCCTTGTTCTCTATTATTGTTCCCGACACATAGAATATTTCCCGATTGCCAAATTTCTGTCGCGATACCCTAACTACTGTTCACCGAACCTTATCTTTTTCGATTATCATCGGTAGGCAGCTCCGACGAGGGCGAGAGTGGTAGCGTTGGACTCCTCTTGCTGAGACGCTTCGTTTGGTGGTGCTTTACGGACGTTTACTTGAAGCTGGTGAGGTGTGCGAAGACATCTCCATTGTGCAGTCTGTTAGCATAAGCGTCAGATTTCGCTCCTAGATTGTTGGGGTAAGTTCAGATCCCGAATTTAAGCTTGTTAGAGCTTTCTGTGGTGTTTGATGAGGTAGGATAGCGCTGGTTGTGAGACCTGGATTGTATAAAGTTGGATTAATTGTGTTTAGAACAATTCTGGTATCCCCATGATTTTGGTGTTTGAGTTAGCAACTGGTCGGTGGTGAAAACCAATCGTAGCGTGTATTTGTAATGCGGGATATCAAACTCCGTCGTTTTTGTCGTGAGTGACCAGTCGTTGGAAAAGTCTGCCAGCAGATAGTATTTTTGGTTGGCATGCGTTGGGTAGGATCTGCCAGCAGCAACGCTTACGTGGATTTCAGCAGAGAGCGCTAAGGAATTCCAAAACGGCGACGTTTTGTGAGGTATCTGTTGGGTCATATCTGTTAGCAGCAAGCTCCTGTAGCAAAGTGCAATACACCGTCGTTTGGATTAGTGGAGGCGACGTCGTTTTGGTTAGCGCTAAGAAATCAGCAGCTGGTGTGTTTGCCCCTAGTATCGATCAGTCGTTGCATGTGTTCGTTCAACAGATTTGCTGACGTGGTTAAGCGACGCCGTTTAGATTAGTTGAAACGCTGTGTTTTGATGACTTTTTTGGTACCAGCTGCAAGGATATGTTGCGTTGTGAGAGAAATCAGTCGCTGGTTTTGGGCGACCAGCTGTTGACAGATAGGATCACGTAAGCTGTGCGATGTCGTTTAGTTAAGTTGCCACGACGCCGTTTTGCTAGCGTTGTTGGAGAGATTCAGCAGCTGGTTTGTTTTGCATCTGCTGGTTGTATTTTCAGCGACTGTCGACTGGTTTGTTGGTGGGATCTTTTGGCAGCTGTTGAGGAGTTTATATATTTGAAGACTTGGTCTTCGATCGTTTACCAGATCCCGTACTTGGCGAAATATTCTCTCGATTGTCGACCTCTGTTCTTCGAATCCTAGTACTGTTCACCGTGAGTTTCTCCGACAATTTCCCGTCGTTTCCGGCTATTGTTTGATACGTTTGAGTTAGCGTTGGTACTCCTCTCGAGAAGCTCTTCCATACCATACCACTTTTGGAGGCTGTGGTTGTCTAGTTGAGGAACGCGAAGTTGCTGCCGATCGTGCGTTTTGTAGTGCAGGTAGAACTTCGTTCCTTTGTGATGAGATCATGTTCCTAGCCTTGGTTTAAGCTTCCAGCAAGTTGTTTTGGTAGTAATTACGTTGGTTGAGCGTGGCTCCCAGCCGTGAGCTTCTGTTAGCATCCCTGAGAATTATGCTTTGTTGTTTAGCAGGTTTTTAACCAGATTTCTCGGCATCCCTTTGTGGTAATTGTTGCGCAGTTTGAGGTCCGGATCTGAGCTTGAGGTAGCTGGGAATTGGCGTGAGATTTAATGTTAGATGGTTGCTTGTGCATTGCCGTGGATGTTGCTGTGTGCATATGTGATTGCTGTTGATTTTAGCTGCTATGTTTATGCATACACGCATTTCCGATATCGCATTCAGATTTCTGTTGCAGCCATTTCTTTGTATTCCGTTGTATTGCTGTTGTTTCTTACCAGGATGCGAGGGCGAGCGACAATACCGCACTCTCATCTCCCTGCTGGGATCTGTTAGCCACCATGCGCCGAGTGGTTAATTACCACAGTTCATGGGCGAGGCAACGGCAGGTTGAGTTGTTTGATGCATCTGGTATTTGGGTGTTGTGTCAAGGCGAGTGGCTCATTAACACTCTTTTAACACACCCCGTGGCCACTGATTAGTTGCAGATCTCGTGGAGCTATGTTTGAGTTCCTTGGCTCCCTTGTTGGTTGTAGCCTTTACCTGTTATCCGGTGTCTCATGCATAGCACCTGCATTTTATCTTATGCATTTCCTTTAGCTGTTTCAGTTGCTCTCCGTACAGGGGTTTGACCCCATATCCCTCTGGGGCTTGGTTGTTTTTCCTTGTTGTGTTGTTTTTCAGGGAACCTAGGTTTTACAGCTTGGCTTTAACCCAGCTGGAGGTGCCCCAGGAGGTGGTTAGAGTATCCCAGTAGCGTATAGCATATTTATATGTATCAGTATTATTAGCTAGGGGATGCCCTGTGCTTTGTCGTTGTATTCTGTTGATGGAGTCTGATATATATTGTTGGTTGTTGTTATGCTATACTGTGTATTGTTGGCTGGTAGCCGCGTTTGGTTGTTTTTATAAACTGGGATATATTTTGACTATCGCGCTATTTTAAAATATATTTTTTTAAACCGTCGGGCCAAAAGCGAAAATTTTACCCGATTTTTAGTAGTTTGCGCATGTGTTTGTATGTTTCATCTCTGATGTGAGCACGAGGCCTGAAATTTTTGGTATCAGAGCTTAAGCTGGGATAAGCTCAATTTCTTTGATCACACTTGAGTCTAGGCATACTGTCGTGTGTTGCATGTGCTTGACTATGTGACTTATGTGCTGTATATTGCTGCGATATCTATGTTGTTTCTATTTTGTGTTGCTTATCCTATTGAGTGTATTATTAGATGCCGCCTAGACGTCGTGGTAGAGATAGGGGTCAGTTTGAGGAATCGGCAGGATATAACGAGGATCAGCGTAGCATTCCTTCTCGTAGTCGTAGTAGGCATGTTTAGGAGGAGGAAGTTGATGATGTACCGCCTCCGATGGAGAGGATGGATGTTGTTATAGCACGGTTTCAACGGATGAACCCTCCAGTCTTTAATGGTGACGAGTCCAGTGAGGATGCAGACTCGTGGCTCCGGAACATCATTGGTCTTTTCGATCAGGTTCAGTATGATGATGATCTTCGGCTGAGTTTGGTGACCCTCTTGCTTAGGAAGGCGGCAGAGTGCTGGTGGCGAGGCGCTTAGAGTACCTTGTTGGAGACCGGTGTTGGGATCTCTTGGGGCAGTTTTTGCGAGACTTTCCGGCAGGAGTATGTGCCCGAATCTTATATGAACGCCCGGGAGAGGGAGTTCGACCATCTGGAACAGGGCTCTAAGACTGTGAGGGAGTATGCTCGTCAGTTTTCTTCGTTGCTGGCATACGTTCCTCATGTTTTTGGCCGGGAAAGGGCCAACCGTACTAGGTTTCTTGAGGGCTTGAATGAAGAGTGCCATCGACATTGAGGAGGGTTAGCGTAGCCGTCGTGCTCGTAGGCAGCAGGTCGCTCAGGGTGGTCGTCCCACTGGTCAGGGAGCGCAGTCTTCTCACTCCTCCCAGTCAGCCCATCAGCCTCAGCAGCAGTAGCAGCCACAGGTGGCACAGCAGTCTGGCCGTCAGAGGTTCCGATCCCGCGGTTAGCAATTCAAGAAGAAGTCGGGTTCTGGCTCTTCTGGTTCAGGTAGCTCGAGTAGTAGTGGTTCTCGGGCTGAGTTCTGTGGTCACTGTGGTGGCAAGCATCCGTCTATGCAGTGTGTTCGTGTGCAGGGTTCCTGCAATATTTGTGGTCAGTACGGGCATTTTGCTAGAGTGTGTCCGTCAGCTGGATCACAGCAGACCGCGGCCCAGCCTCAGGGTCGAGGAGGTCATTCTAGGGGTCGTTCCCCTCAGTTTCAGCAGCCTCGATTGGGTGAGACTTAGTTTAGGCCGTTTCTGCAGCCTGGTCCGTCGCGGTTCGGACAGTCGTCTCATCCTTTCTTCTCTGGATCCCAGCATGCTCAGGTTAACGCCATCACTAGGGAGCAGGCCGAGGAGACGCCGAGTCAGGTGATCGCAGGTACTTGTCTTGTTTTTGATTTTCCTGCGGTTGTCTTGTTTGACACCGGTGCATCGCATTATTTTATCTCTGATTCGTTTGTTGTTGAGCAATGTTTGCATACCATTCCTTTGCGTGATGCTATTTCTGTTTCTACCCCTGGCGGTGTGAGCCTGTTCTCCCAGGAAATTTTGTTAGATGACGTGCTGCGTTTTGGCGAGCATGTGTTGGTGGCGAGTTTGATCTGTTTGATGTTGTGGGATTTCGATTGCATAGCTGGGATGGATGTGCTGTCCAACTATAGGGCCTCCGTGGACTGTTTCCATGGGATTGTGGTTTTTAGGCCTTTGTCTGGCGAGAAGTGGGATTTCTACGGCCAGGATTCTCGATCGAAGATCCCGTTTGTCTCAGCTATGGTGATGTTCAGCTTGTTGTCCTTGGGGAATGCTGGCTTCTTGATCTACGATTTGGATGCGTCTTCTTCTTCCCGTGTGCAGCTTAGTGACGTTCCTGTGGTGCGGCATTTTCCCGACGTGTTTCCGGAGGAGATTCTTGGTTTTCCTCCGAGGCGGGAGATTGAATTCAGCATAGAGCTGGTGCCTGGCACAGCTCCGATTTCTCGTGGCCCGTAACGTCTGGCGCCTACGGAGTTGAGAGAGCTCAAGGTGCAGTTGGACGATTTTCTGGAGAAAGGTTTCATCCGACCTAGTATGTCATCGTGGGGAGCGCCCATCTTGTTTGTGAAAAAGAAGGATGGCTCAATGCGGATGTATATTGATTTCCTCCAGTTGAACAAAGCGACAGTCAAGAACAAGTACCCTATACCCAGGATCGATGAACTGTTTGATCAACTGCAAGGTTCTGCGGTGTACTCGAAGATTGATCTTCGTTCAGGGTATCATCAGCTGAGAGTGAGAGATCAGGATGTCGCGAAGACAGCTTTTTGTACCAGGTATGGGCATTTCGAGTTTCTGGTGATGCCTTTTGGTTTGACCAACGCCCCTGCAGTCTTTATGGATATGATGAACCGGGTTTTTAGAGAGTTCATTGATCAGTTTGTGATTGTTTTCATTGACGACATCTTGGTTTATTCGAAGACTCCTTTGGAGAATAAGGAGCATTTGCGGATTGTCCTTCAGACGTTGAGTGATCAGCAATTGTATGCCAAATTCTCCAAGTGCGAGTTTTGGCTGGATCGCATCGTTTTATTGGGACATGTGATTTCAGGCGAGGGGATTTCGGTGGATCCCAGTAAGTTTGACGTTGTTCTGAACTGGGAGCCTCCCAGAAATGTTTTCGAGATTCGCAGTTTCTTGGGTCTGGCTGGCTATTACCGTCGTTTTATCGAAGGATTTTCTAGCATAGAAAAGCCGGTGACTCAACTGACGTAGAAGGACAAGAGGTTTGTATGGACTGAGCGGTGTGAGAATGCTTTTCAACTGCTCAAGGAAATTTTGACTACTGCAACTGTGTTAGCTCTGCCGTCCGGTTCAGGTGGTTTTGTTGTTTGTTCTGATGCTTCGCTCAATGGATTGGGTTGTGTGTTGATGCAAAATGGTCGAATCATTGCGTATGCCTTGCGGCAGTTGAAACTGCACGAGACTCGTTATCCAGTCCATGATTTGGAGCTAGCGGCCGTTGTTTTTGCGTTGAAGATCTAGCGTCACTACCTGTATGGCGAGAAATTTGTGGTGTACTCGGACCACAAGAGTTTGCAGTATCTGTTTTCGCAGACTGACTTGAACATGAGACAACGTCGTTGGATGGAGCTGCTGAAGGAATTTGATTGTGAGATCAAGTACCATCCTGGGAAGTCGAACGTAGTGGCCGATGCTTTGAGCAGGAAGGCTAGTGAGATGCTTGCATCGTTGTACATCTCTAAGGATCAGGAGCATCTTAACACTACTGGTTGGAGATTCTACCCGGCTTAGGATTGTGTGGTGGTTTCTTCTTTCCATGTGGATCCACAGGTTGTTTCGAGTATTCGAGCAGCTCATAGGACTGATCCGTCTATCCACGAGTTAAAGTTGAAGGTCAGGGCTAGCGAACTTGAGGATTATTCTGTCTCGTCCGATGGGTGTTTGAGGTCTCGTGGCAGGTTGGTTCTTCCAAACCTCATTGATTTGAAGGCGGAGATTCTCCGGGAAGCGCACTGTAGCAGACATAGTGTTCATCCTGGTGTACGGAAGATGTATCATGCGTTGAAGCCGCACTTCTGGTGGGCTGGCCTGAAGAGTGACATTGCTGGTTTTGTCGCTCGTTGTTTGAACTGTCAGATGGTTAAGGCCGAAAGGATGAGACCGGGTGGTCTGTTGCAGAGTTTGGGAGTGCCCCAATGGAATTGGGAGCACATAGCTGTGGATTTCGTGACGCATCTGCCTCGTACCAGCACAGGATGTGATGCTATTTTGGTGGTTATCGACTGTTTGTCGAAGTTTGCACATTTTATTCCTTATGGAAGGACCTTTTTGCTGAAGAAAATGGCGAAGATGTACGTTGATTTCGTGGTGAGATTGCACGATGTGCCCGTTTCGATCGTATCTGACCGAGATCCAAGGTTTACTTCCAGGTTTTGGAAGAGTTTGCAAACAGCTTTTGGTACCAGATTGGCTATGAGCATAGCGTATCATCCCCAGACAGATGGCCAATATGAGAGAACTATCCAGACGTTGGAGGATATGTTACGAGCTGTTGTGTTGGATTTCGGAGGTAGCTGGCAAGATGCGTTGTCTTTAGTAGAGTTTTCCAATAATAACAGCTATCAGGTGACGATTGGCATGGCGCTGTTTGAGGCTTTGTACGGCAGGAAGTGCATATCGCCAGTTTGTTGGGAAGAAGTGGGGGAGAAGCAGCTATCTGCCCCCGACTTTGTGCAGCAAATGAAGGATCATGTGGATCTAATTCGACAGCGGATGAAAGCTGCCCAGGATCGCCAAGCCAGTTATGCGAATAAGAGGCGTCTACCTCTCGAGTTTCACGTTGGTGATCATGTTTTTCTCAAAGTTTCTCCGTTTCATAGTGTTATGAACTTTGGACGCAAGGGAAAGTTAGCCCCTCGTTATGTCGGACCGTATGAGATTGTTGAGAGGATTGGCCCTTTAGCATATCGGCTGTTGTTGCCGTCAGAGTTGTCTTCTCTACATGACGTCTTTCATGTTTCCGTGTTGAGGAAGTATGAGCCAGATCCGTCTCATGTGCTTAGGACTGACGAGATTGAGCTAGATCTCAGAGTTGTCTTCTCTACATGACGTCTTTCATGTTTCCGTGTTGAGGAAGTATGAGCCAGATCCGTCTCATGTGCTTAGGACTGACGAGATTGAGCTAGATCAGTCGTTGAGCTATCAGGAATACCCCTTGAAAGTCCTTGGTAGAAAAGAGAAACAGCTGAGAAATAAAACCATTCCGTTGGTAATGGTGCAATGGAGCAAACACAAAAGGGAAGAAGCTACTTGGGAGCCGGAAGAAAAGATGCAGCGCGAGTGGCCGCATCTATTTGAGTAGCTGTTGAGATAAATTCCAGTAGTTTGTAGCTTTTGGTTGTATCTCTTCCCTAGTTGTTGTTAATTGTTTAATCAGTTATCTTGAACTCTTGGCCTTGTGTTAGGAAGATTTCTGTTTTGGTTTCTGTTGCTGTATTTTGCTTTCAGAATTGTTGTTGTTGTTTGATTTCGAGGACGAAATCCTTTTTAGTGGGGGAGAAATGTGAGACCTGGATTGTATATTGTTGGATTAATTGTGTTTAGAACAATTCTGGTATACCCATGATTTTGGTGTTTGAGTTAGCAACTGGTCGGTGGTGAAAACCAGTCGTAGCGTGTATTTGTAATGCGGGAGATCAAACACCGTCGTTTTTGGCGTGAGTGACCAGTCGTTGGAAAAGTCTGCCAGCAGATAGTATTTTTGCTTGGCATGCATTGGGTAGGATCTGCCAGCAGCAACGCTTACGTGGATTTCAGCAAAGAGCGCTAAGGAATTCCAAAACGGCGACTTTTTGTGAGGTATCTGTTGGGTGATATCTGTTAGCAGCAAGCTCCTGTAGCAAAGTGCAATACGCCGTCGTTTGGATTAGTGGAGGCGACGTCGTTTTGGTTAGCGCTAAGAAATCAGCAGCTGGTGTGTTTGCCCCTAGTAGCGATCAGTCGTTGCATGTGTTAGTTCAACAGATTTGCTGACGTGGTTAAGCGACGCCGTTTAGATTAGTTGAAACGCTACGTTTTGATGTCGTGTCTGGTACCAGCTGCAAGGATATGTTGCGTTGTGAGAGAAATCCAGTCGCTGGTTTTGGGCGACCAGCTGTTGACAAATAGGATGACGTAAGCTGTGCGACGTCGTTTAGTTAAGTTGCTACGACGCCGTTTTGCTAGTGTTGTTGGAGAGATTCAGCAGCTGGTTTGTTTTGCATCTGCTGGTTGTATTTTCAGCGAGTGTCGACTGGTTTGTTTGTTGGATCTGTTGGAAGCTGTTGAGGAGTTTATATATTTGAAGACTTGGTCTTCAATCGTTTACCAGTTCCCATACTTAGAGAAATATTCTCTCGATTGTCGACCTCTGTTCTTCGAACCCTAGTACTGTTCACCGTGAGTTTCTCAGGCAATTTCCCATCGTTTCCGGCTATTGTTTGATACGTTTGAGGTAGCATTGGACTTATCTCGAGAAGCTCTTCCATTCCATACCACTTTTGGAGGCTGTGGTTGGCTAGTTGAGGAACGCGAAGTTGCTGCCGATCGTGCATTTTGTAGTGCAGGTAAAACTTCGTTCCTTTGTGATGAGATCTTGTTCCTAGCCTTGGTTTAAGCTTCCAGTAAGTTGTTTTGGTAGTAATTGCGTTGGTTGAGCGTGGCTCCCAGCCGTGAGCTTCTGTTAGCATCATGAGAATTATGCTTCGTTGTTTAGCAGGTTTTTAACCAGATTTCTCGGGATCCCTTTGGGTAATTGTTGCGCAGTTTGAGGTACGGATCTGAGCTTGAGGTAGCTGGGAATTGGCGTGAGATTTAATGTTAGTTGTTTTCTTGTGCATTGCCGTGGATGTTGCTGTGTGCATATGTGATTGCTGTTGATTTTAGCTGCTATGTTTATGAATACACGCATTTCCCATATTGCATTCAGATTTCTGTTGCAGCCACTGCTTTGTATTCCGTTGTATTTCTGTTGTTTCTTACCAGAATGCGAGGGCGAGCGGCAATACCGCACTCTCATCTCCCTGCTGGGATCTGTTAGCCACCATGCGCCTAGTGGTTAATTACCACAGTTCATGGGCGAGGCAACGACAGGTTGAGTTGTTTGATGCATTTGGTATTTGGGTGTTGTGTCAAGGCGAGTGGCTCATTACCACACTTTGAACACACCCCATGGACACTGATTCGTTGCAGATCTCGTGGAGCTATGTTTGAGTTCCTTGGCTTCTTTGTTGGTTGTAGCCTTCACCAATAATCCGATGTCTCATGCATAGCACCTGCATTTTATCTTTTGCATTTCCTTTAGCTGTTTCAGTTGCTCTCCGTACTGGGGTTTGACCCCATGTCCCTCTGGGGCTTGGTTGTTTTTCCTTGTTGTATTGTTTTTCAGGGAACCTAGGTTTTACAGCTGGTCGTGGCTTTAACCCAGCTGGAGGTGCCCCAGGAGGTGGTTATAGTATCCCAGTAGCGTATAGCATATTTATATGTATCAGTATTATTGGCTATGGGATGCCCTGTGCTTTGTTGTTGTATTATGTTGATGGAATCTGATACATGTTGTTGTTTGTTGTTATGCTATACTGTGTATTGTTGGCTGGTAGCCGCGTTTGGTTGTTTTTATAAACTGGGATATATTTTGATTATCGCGCTATTTTAAATTATATTGTTATAAACCGTCAGGCCAAAAGCGAAAATTTTACCCACTTTTTAGTAGCTTCCGCATGTGTTTGTATGTTTCGTCTCTGATGTGAGCACGAGGCCTGACACTAGTCGAGTTGTAGCTCCCAGCTGTTGCTTTTCGGTGCTTCGGTCTTTGAGCAGTTTTTGTGTTGCCATTGGGCAGGTGGTGGATCTACGTCATTGTGGCAATCTGCTTTGTTGTAATTATAGCTCAGAAGACTTGAGGTACGGATGTGAGCTTGTTTACAGCTTAGGATTGACCATGGATTATATGCTTGGTTGTGTGTGTGCTCTGTACTGTTATTACTTGTGCATGTGTTATACTATCAGCTGTTGCTTTTGCATACACGCATATTGCTGTTGAGACCTGTTTTGCTAGCTATGCCTGTTCTGTTGAATTGAGAGTACCAGGATGCTATGTTCAAGGACGAGCGGGTAGTTCCCGTATACCTTGGAGGCTGAGAGGGTAACTCACGTACCTCATTCTCCCTGCTGGGATTGTTAGCTGCTATGAGAGGAGTGGGTAGCTCCCACATCTCATGAGTGAGCAAATGAGAAACAGTAGGTGGATTTGTTTGTAGGCATCTGGTACGGTGTATTGGAGATGAGTGGGTACCTCCCATATGCTCAGTACGCCATCTCGTGGCCACTACTGATTGTTCCGTTGATCAGATCTTGATGTTTAGCTGTTGTTGAGATCCTTTGGCTCCCTGCTTTCGGTTGTATCCTTGATCCATTGCATAGCATTTGCATATTTATCTGCTGCTTTCCTTATCCTGTTTATTGCTGCTCTCCGTACTGGGGTTTTACCCCGAGGTCCTCTGGGGCTGGTGTTGTTGCCTGTGTATTGTTTTCAGGTTTCACACGTTTCTCTGCTGGTCGTGGCTTTGACCCAGCTGGAGGTGCCCCAGGAGGTGGATAGAGTGTCCCAGTTAGCGTATAGCATATATGTACTAGTATTGTTAGCCGAGGGATGCCCTGTGCTTGTGGGATTGTGTTATCCGTTGTAGTACTGGTATTTGTCTTTGTATAAATGGTTGCTGGTCATCACTTGCACAACATCTCGAATATCTGCACTTGTAATTGTCATATCCAGAGCATTCTGGTCATCATCTTGACATCTGTTTTGTTTCTCGCTGTCACTTGATTCACCAATATTAGTATACTTAAGAGTAGTGCACAAGTCATTCATCTTGGAAGTTGATGTTGATCTGAAGCTGCTTTCATAAAATACCACATGAGCTGATTCTTCAATAGTTAGGGTTCTGTTGTTGAAGACTCAATAGGCTCTGCTTGCAGCTGAGTATCCTAGAAAGATACCGGCATCATATTTGGCATCAAAGGCTCTTAGATATGTTCTATAGTTAATATGGATAAAACATCCGCATCCAAACACCCTGAAATAATAAATATCAGGTTTCTTGCCATTCCAGATCTCATATCGTGTTACACCGTGTCGCCTATTAATCATCAATCTGTTCTGAGTATATAAAGTGGTGTTTACTGCTTCAGCCCAAAATTTATTTGAAATACCAGAATCAGCAATCATAGTTGTGGCAGCTTCCTTTAAAGATTGGTGTCTACGCTCACCTAACCCATTTTGCTGAGGTGTTCTAGCTGCACACTACTCATGTTTGATTCCAATGTCATTTAAGAGGAAATTTTAAAATTTAAAAACTCTGTTCCTTTGTCACTCCTAATCCGATTTATGCTACCAAATTGCTCATTTTGCAAATTTTTTAAAATCTTATCAGCTGGTCGGCAGTTTGATCTTTGGATTTAAAAACAAAACCCAAGTAAATTTTGAAAAGTAGTCAACTACGACAAGGGTGTACTTCATTCCCCCTAATCTGGTTACGGGTATTGGACCAAAAAGATCCATAGAAGATCCAGCTTGAGTAAGATATTATTACTGCCTCTAGTTTTGAAAGTAGATTTTAAATGCTTTCCCAGCTGATAGACAGAGCAAACCTTGTATTTTTAAATTTTAGTTTGTACAAGCCATCAACAAGTTCACGCTTACTCAGATTGGCAATTGTTTTAAATTTATATGAATTATCCGCTGATGTCATAGCCAGCTCTTGAAAGAATCAGCTACTAGCCATGTTTGCTCTGTACGCGGCTGATCTGACCAGTCAATTTTTTTAGGTAATCCCCGATCTATAACCTACCAGCACGATCAGACAGTCCGGATTCAAACAGTGCAAGTGTGCTTTTGAAAGTTAACTGAGTAGTTACTGTCGCACAACTTACTGATACTTACCAAGTTGTAGCACAAGTTCTCTACAAAGAGAACATTGTTGATAGTAAAATTATAGTGGGTAATCTTACCCTCACCCATGGTGTTACCGTTGGCGTTATCACCGAAGATGATCTTGGGTCCATTGCATTGCTTGATTGTTAGGACCGAAGGATCAGATCTCACTAGACTAAACAGCAGAACACGAGAGATCTGATCCAATAAAAATAAAAGAAGAGAGCTGCTACTGTTAAATAAAAATTTTGCGCTGCTATAAAGAGGTGCAATACCTCGGGTTCTGGAACAAAAAACAGAGCACCGGAGACAGATCTGTTATGAAATAAAATCATGCGGAAAACACCAGAACTGAATCCTAATTTTAAAACTCCATGAAATCAGATTTCTGCTAAACAAAAGTAAACGCAACAGAGCATGTGAAATCTGATTTCCATTGCGTGACATCTGTTTGTGCCAAACAGATTTGTGCGTGTGTGTATGCCATCAAATGTGTTATGTGTGCTAAACAAATGCAAGTGCGGAACTGTAAATCATAAAGAAATTACACTGCTGTTTGTTTATGGAAGTTCGGATATAAATATCTTACGTCTCCCATTCTTCCGCCTCGGAAGGTTCCATCAGAAGAATTTTATCCGCAGACCCAATCACCGAGCCTCGCTCCAGGTGAACTCCTAGCCTCAACAAATGCACACCAGCCGCAACTGTGTGTCTAACTAAACAAGAACTTGTTTAACGTCTCTGTTCAAAGACTACATACACAGAGTTTAATTTCTTCGTGCTTGGACGGGATCTGATTTTTGCATTGTGGGTTTGAGATTCATTCACTATACAATATCGCTCAACTCTCATTAATGTGAATGAATCTCTGTGAGTGTGAGATATACAGTATAAGAACAACTCTCGTAATGATAAATCTCACACAACTAGGAAATGCTCCTAAAGAGCTGATGAAGACTCAGCAGTAGACACTGCAATAAGCTCCTCTCTAATGATGGTCGTCTGCTTCATCTTCCTGTTTTCTTCCCTTTGTAATCTCTCTGTTGTTGTCTTTCACACCAGCATCAGCATCATCGATTTCTTCAAATCATCTTGTATATATAGCTTCTCTCCCAAGATATAGCCGTTAGAGTAGATCCAAATCCCTTCTGCGCTTGTTACGACTAAATTGTCTTCTTCCCAAATTTGTGCAATCATCCTCTGTATATTGTACTATTTCCCAGAATAGTACTAATCTTTTCCCCTTAATTAAGGCGTTTGCACGACTCAACCAAGATATAGCCGTTAGAGTAGATCCAAATCCCTTCTGCGCTTGTTACGACTAAATTGTCTTCTTCCCAAATTTGTGCAATCATCCTCTGTATATTGTACTATTTCCCAGAATAGTACTAATCTTTTCCCCTTAAATTAAGGCGTTTGCACGACTCAATTTCAACCATTGATTCTTTCCATTTATAGTTGATTGCGTCCCAACAGCTGAATGTATTCCAACAAATTGTTCAACGGCTGTTCGCTCAGCTGTTGGTTTTCTTCACATTACTATTCATCAGTTGTTCGCTTCTTCTTCACTTTGAACAACAGCTGATGTGTTTTCTCTTCGTTGTACCAACAGCTGATCAATGGTTGATGTCTTCAGATTCTGTAATAGTATGTCCAACAGCTTTTGTTTCACATTTGATCAGCTGCTCCTCTTGACAACGTCTGATCGAACTTCTCGTATCAACATCTGATGTCTGTTGTCAGATGATTCATCTTCGTCGCTCTTCGTCTGATTTATCTTCATCAGCTGTTTAACATCGTCTGGACAACATCTGAATATCTTTAATCCAACATCTGAATCAGCTGCTCCACATCTGATTCAGATTCCTCTTTGCATTGACGTCTGATTCCATCTACTTCTTGCATCTTCAGACTTCTACTGTACGCGACGCAACTAACAGCAAGTACAGCTGGACTTCCACGTAATCATATCTGTCAACGCTGGACTCCACGTAAGGATAGTTGTCCACGTAGGATTCCACGTAAGGGAAGTTGTCCACGTAAGCATATCTGATAGGTCTTCTCGATTCTTTCAATTCAAACTTCTCCAGCTAATCCTTTTTCGCGCACCAGCTGGTTCACATACTCCAGCTGATCCATCTGTTGTATCAACTGCTGGTCTTGACTTCTGTTTACAACAGCTGATTGCTTGCAACTGATGAATTCTTGCAACAGCTGATTCAATTTCTTCTGCTTACAGCTGCTCACTCATATTTACTTCAGCTGTTCGCTCACATCTTCTGTACAAATGTTCTCTCACATCTGATATCATCTTATTTTATCAACGTCTGATGACAGCTTCTGAATATTCTTCATATCTTCTGATTGCAACAGCTGAATCATCTTTGTAACATCTTATTCCAGATTTTTCTTCTGTTCAACTACTCCAACAGCTGAAATACATCTCTTCGTCGTTCCTTCGTCAATTTTCTACTGTTTACATCTGTACACTACGTAGAAACGTTAGAAACACAATAATAAGTTTTGTGTAATTAAAAACTCAATCTGGATCTGTTTACACAGATCCATCAATCTCTCCCTTTTTGAATACACAAAACTTTAAACCAACAAATGCATGATCTAACAATTCTCTCCCTTTTTGTGGGAATCAAAAAGGGTCGAAAACTGGTTTCCCCGACAAATTTTAAATAAGGCTCTCCCTAAACTATCACAACAAAAACAACGTGACATCAGGAATTTTACAGTTTTTGAAAATCAAGAACAGATTTTGGAAATCAAAATTGGAAACAACCGTATGCAACAATATGCTATGATTTTGAAAAAGATGCAACAGAAACTGATGCTTAAACCGATCGCTCAAATTAATATAAGCACAATAAACAACAAGGCATCAGCTGAAATTACCGCATTAACAGATTTTGAAAAACACATCAAAGCACCTTAAATAAACTTGTTTCAAATAAGAACATGTGCTGCTGAATCACTTAATCTATTCAGATCTGAAAAGAAAACAATAACAAATCTACCAGCTTTTCTTTCATTTCTCCTATTTCGTCCCATAAGCTGAAAACAGCTCAACCAAAATAGAATCTTGGCATCCACACGGAACTCGCGCATTCCGTGTCAGCTCGACAAAAGAACAACAGTAATTCATGAATCATTCCTCTCCCTATCTTCAAAAACTAAGCTCTTTAAAAACTTTAAAACATTTTAAAACAAATAGCACATGAGTTTTAAAATAAATGCTCGTACAAGAACAACCTGCTTTGATACCACTTGTTAGGACCGAAGGATCAGATCTCACTAGACTAAACAGCAGAACACGAGAGATCTGATCCAGTAAAAATAAAAGAAGAGCGCTTCTACTGTTAAATAAAAATTTTGCGCTGCTATAAAGAGGTGCAATACCTCGGGTTCTTGAACATAAAACAGCGTACCGGAGGCAGATCTGGTATGAAATAAAATCAAGCGTAAAACACTAGAACTGTCCTAATTTTAAAACTCCATGAAATCAGATTTCTGCTAAACAAAAGTAAACGCAACAGAGAATGTGAAATCTGATTTCCAATGTGTGACATCTATTTGTGCCAAACAGATTTGTGCGTGTGTGTATGCCATCATGTGTTATGCGTGCTAAATAAATGCAAGTGCGGAACTGTAAATCATAAAGAAATTATGCTGTTGTTTGTTTATGGAAGTTCGGATATAAATATCCTATGTCCCCCTTCTTCCGCCTCGTAAGGTTCCACTAGAAGAATTTGATCCGCAGACCCAATCACCGAGCCTTGCTCCAGGTGAACTCCTAGCCTCAACAAATGCACACCAGCCACAACTGTGTGTCTAACTAAACAAGAACTTGTTTAACGTATCTGTTCAAAGACTACATACACAGATTTTAACGTCTTCATGCTTGGACGAGATCTGATTTTTGTATTGTGGGTTTGAGATTCATTCACTATAAAATATCGCTCAACTCTCATGAATATGAATGAATCTCTGTGTGTCTGAGATATACAGTGTAAGAACAACTCTCGTAATGATAATATCTCAAACAACTGGGAAATGCTCCTAAAGAGCTGATGAAGACTCAGCAGTCGACACTGCAATAAGATCCTCTCTAATGGAGGTCGACTGCTTCATCTTCCTGTTTTCTTCCCTCTGTAATATCTCTGTTTTTGTCTTTCACACCAACATCAGCATCATCGATTTCTTCAAATCATCTTGTATATATAGCTTCTCTCCAAAGATATAGCCGTTAGAGTAGATTCAAATCCCTTCTGCGCTTGTTACGGCTAAATTTTCTTCTTCCCAAATTTGTGCAATCATCCTCTGTATATTGTACTATTTCCCAAAATAGTGCTAATCTTGTCCCCTTAAATTAAGGCATTTGCACGACTCAATTTCAGCCATTGATTCTTTCTATTGATAGTTGATTGCGTCCCAACAGCTGAATGTATTCCAACAAATTGTTCAACAGCTGTTCGCTCAGCTGTTGTCTTTTCTTTGTCATAACTGTTCAACAGTTTTTCGCTCAGCTGTTGGTTTTCTTCACAGTACTGTTCATAAGCTTTTCGCTTCTTCTTCAATTTGAACAACAGCTGATATGTTTTCTCTTCGTTGTACCAACAGCTGATCAGTGGTGCTGTCTTCATATTCTGTAATAGTATGTCCAACAGCTTCAGTTTCACATTTGATCAGCCGCTCCTCTTGACAACGTCTGATCGAACTTCTCGTATCAACATCTGATGTCTGTTTTCAGCTGATTCATCTTCGTCGCTCTTCGTCTGATTTATCTTCATCAGCTGATTAACATCGTCTGGACAACATCTGAATATCTTTAATCCAACATCTGAATCGGCTGCTCCACATCTGATTCATATTCCTCTTTGCATCGACGTCTGATTCCATCTACTGCTTGCATCTTCAGACTTCTACTGTACGTGACGCAACTAACAGCAGGTACAGCGGGACTTCCACGTAAGCATATCTGTCAACGCTGGACTCCATGTAAGGATTGTTGTCCACGTAGGATTACACGTAATGGAAGCTGTCCACGTAAGCATATCTGATAGGTCTTCTCGATTCTTTCAATTCAGACTTCTCCAGCTAATCCTTTTTCGCGCACCAGCTGGTTCAGCTACTCCAGCTGATCCATATGTTGTATCAACTGCTGGTCTTGACTTCTGTTTGCAACAGCTGATTGCTTGCAACTGATGAATGCTTGCAACAGCTGATTCAATGTCTTCTGCTTACAGCTACTCACTCATATTTACTTCAGCTGTTCGCTCACATCTTCTGTAAAAATGTTCGCTCACATCTGATATCATCTTCTTTTATCAACGTCTGATGACAGCTTCTGAATGTTTTTAATCACTTCTGATTGCAACAGTTGAATCATCTTTGTAACATCTTATTCCAGATTTTTCTTCTGTTCAACTACTCCAACAGCTGAAATACATCTCTTCGTCGTTCCTTCGTCAGATTTCTACTGTTTACATCTGTACACTACGTAGAAACGTTAGAAACACGATAATAACTTTTGTGTAATTCAAAACTCAATCTAGATCTGTTTACACAGATCCATCATTGATTTATGTAAGCAGCTTGGCATCTCCAGTCATGTGCCTCGCACATCAACTATCGAGATACCACTTTGATTGCTCCAATCTGGAAACATGGCGTTCCTGCATTCACAATTCAAGCAAATTTGGTACCCTTTAGTTTATTTGGGTCCAGGTTTTATTAGTCCTTTCGGGACTCACAATTGGATAATCTTAACTGTTTTACCAGTGTGTGCATCAAAGCATGTGTGTGCTCCACGTGTGTTCTTTGATCTGGTGTGAGTTCGATAAGCAGCATGTTGGCCTTGTGATCTGGCCTTCTTGTAACTTGGCCGGTACTGTCTGTCCTTCATAAAAGGTCAAGGAAACTTTCCTGACTTTCTTCCACCAGATTTGGGTTTACACATCTGTTCAATTCTTTTCTTAAGCTAGCTATCACGAGGCTTCTCAGGAGCAATATTGTAACGCCCCAAAATCCATAGGACCACATTTATGCCTTCTATTAATCATATGGGCCAATTGGCAAGTTTGAATATTATGTATCTGCTGAATTGTTCATTTCAGCAGGTAAAGGTGCGCTGCAGCTGGTATCAGCAGGTAACTCCAAAGAGCAATGCACAAGTTGGTTTGAAATTGATTGTAAAATGTTTAAAGGAGGTAAAATGATTTCTTTTGAAAAAGGTTTGGTGTTTTACAAATTAAAAATGATATGAAGGGAATTTTACTAAATTTTGGAAGTGTGTCATGCTTGATTTCTCAAGTAGCTTGCCACTAATCCCTTTCATATAAATACTTGTTTTTAAAGTAGGATTTGTATCATTTGCAAAGAAAAGTTTTAAAGTGTTCTTCAAAGAAATTTCCAAAAGAAGTTGTGTGTTGCTAAAAAGGGAGGATTCTGCAGGAACTAACTGTGGTTGCAAAGCTTCAAATCAAGGCACGTAAAAGCTGATCTTTTTCTACACCATTTGAAGCATATATTGTGTTTTAATGGATCTGCTTGCCTGTTTATTGTTGAAATGAAGCTTCAAATCACGTAAAAGCTGATCTTTTTCTACACCATTTGAGGCATATATTGTGTTTTAATGGATCTGCTTGCCTGTCCTGTTTA
>KV005648.1:127456-154134 GCA_001598015.1 Dorcoceras hygrometricum
GGTCCCCAAAGCAGCGTGCAAGCTACCTCTAAAAACACAGACGTAAACCTGGAATCCCTATCTGACACAATAGAGACTGGTATGCTATGCAGCCTGAAAATCTCTCTAATGTATAGCTCTACATACTGAGTAAACGTGAAAGTGGTCTTCACCAGTAGAAATTGTGCGGACTTGGTGATTCGATCCACAATCACCCAAATCGCGGTAAAGCCTCTGGGACTCCTGGGTAAACCAACCAAAAAATCCATCGTGATGTCTCCCATTTCCACTCAGGGACAGGGAGTGGCTGCAGTAACCCTGCTGGTCACTGGTGCTCTTCCTTGACCTGCTGACAGGTCAAACACTCTGATACAAATCGTCCAATATCCCTATTCATTCCTGGACACCAATAAAGTGTCTGTAAATCTCTGTACATCTTCGTACTCCCTGGGTGAATGGAATACGTCGATGCATGGGCCTCTGATAAGATCTCAGCCCTCAACTGCTCAGTATTGGGTACCCACGTGCGACCCCTGAAACGAGTAATCCCATCCTCGACTGTGTACAAACCTCGTCCTCTAGCCTCATCTCTCTGTCTCCACTGCTGTAACAGCTCATCCGCAGCCTGGCCGTCTCTAATCCGATCTCAAAGAGGTGGCTGAACTGTGACTGCTGTGAGGCTAGGCGCACAGCCTCCTGAATAAAACTCCAATCCAAATCTCTGAATCTCAGTCTGCAGTGGTCGCTCAACTGATAAACATGCCATCACTGAAGTCTTCCGGCTCAAAGAGTCTGCTACCACATTAGCCTTACCCGGGTGGTAGCTAATGTCCCAGTCATAGTCCTTCACCAACTCTAGCCATCTGCACTGCCTCATATTCAGCTCCTTCTGGGTGAAGAAGTACTTGAGGCTCTTATGGTCGGTGAAAATCTGCCAGTTCTCACCGTACAAATAGTGTCTCCAAATCTTCAGCGCGAACACTACTGCTGCAAGCTCCAGATCGTGCATCGGATAGTTCTGCTCATAACTCTTCAGCTGCCTCGACGCATACGCAATAACCTTACCACCCTACATCAGAACTGCACCCAAACCTCTCAAAGAAGCATCTGTATGAACCACAAACTCCTCGTGGTCCATTGGTATCGCTAATCAACACAATGCACAAACGATAACAGCACAGAGCATACACAGCAAAGCACATAATCCATGCTCAATCCTAAGTTGTAAAGAATCTTACATCCGTACCTCAATTCTCTGTGCAACAATTACTACAGCAGATTGCCACAATGACGTCCCGAGCACACAGATCTAACCACCTGCTCAACGGTAACACACAATTCCTCAGGGACCGAAGCATAGAAAATAGCAGCTGGGAGTTACGAACTCCACCAGCATTAATCCTACCTCTCTAACTCAACAGAAAGCTCTAAACAAAGCTTAAAGGTAGGAACTTTACTTATACCAACAAGCTAGAAGCAACATCCGACGCTTATGCTAACAGACTACACAAGGGAGATGTCTTCGCACACCTCACCAGCTTCAAGCAAACGTTTGAATCCAAACGAAGCGTCTCAGCAAGAGGATTCCAACGATACCACTCTCACTCTCGTCAGAGCTGACTACCACCAGCAATCGAAGAAGATAAGGTTCGGTGAACAGTAGCTAGGGTATCGCGACAGAAATTTCAATCAGGAAATATTCCCAGTATGGAAACTGGATACTCAATTCGAAGACCAAGTCCTCTCTTAACTAAGCCAAAGCTGCTTACAGCTAAAGAGACAGTATCCACCAACACTTAAGCTATCACAACTGATATTCCCGCTCGCAAACAGATCTTGCAACAGATCTCACTCTACGCCAAAACAGCGATCGCTACTAACTCAAACGACGTCACAGAGAACTACTGCCGCAACTGGACACGCCACCCGCTACTCTGCTGTACACTAACCAATATCTGTTTGCAACGCTACAACAGATCTCTCACACAGCTGACGCTAACGCAACTCACAGCTGAGTCTTCTTCGCTAATCCAAAACATTGTCGTTCCAACTAATCCAAACGATGACGTACTAGCACTCGCTACTGAAATCACGCTATCTCACCACTGAACATTGACGACAACAGATATATCTAGAACTGCTGAACACAATCACCCAGCGAAAACTGCTGACGTCAGCACTGCAGAACGCTAACATTCAGCGATGACCCGCGCTAACTGCTAAACAGATTCCACGCCAAACTCGAACTCTCCAGAACTGTTCTAAGGGATAAAACAAAACCCGATAGCTTCTCCAAGCTCATCAACACAAAGCTGATCTCAACAAGACACGATTAATTAACTCAATTAATCTTATCAGCTTTGGGGTCTCACAGCATCCCCTTGTTCAATACATAATTTAGATTCACTGGGACTCAACCAAACGGGATCTACTAGCTGAAGCTCCACTCTGCCAAGCTAGATTACCTGTAGCTCCTGCAATGGGCAACGCAGACCCAAGAACACAAAAGCAGGAAAATAAATACGAGGTCAAACCTCAGAACGAAGAGCACTAAAACAACAGCAACTCATAAACATGAAGTATATCAAAAAATGAATGCATGAGGGCTGTCAAAGAATCGGTCAATCTAGGCCAACGAGTCAGCTGGAAAATCAAAGGCGAACCTCTATACCACGCACAACCAATCAGCCGATGGAAATCATCGGTCCGTGATATTCAGGGCTGGCCACTCGATTACCCATCACAGCTCGGTGGTGTTCAGACACGACGAACTTAGCGTCGCCACTCCGATGACTAGCGTTGGACCTTTTACCACTCGATTACCCATCACAGCTCGGTGGTGTTCAGACACGACGAATTAGTCGGTCGCCACTCCGATGATAGCGTTGGACCTTTTAGGCATGACACATTTGTCTGCCGATCACAATGTGGCTCTTTCTCGGGTTCTCAATCAATCATCAGGCTCAATATGTATGCATGTATGCCATGAAATTAAAATCTGATTTCATCATGCACAAATTACGTAAACAGAAAAAATTTCAGGTATGAGCCAGAAATGTTCACGTAAAGCAAAATAATCACACAAACAGATTCCACAGAGCATCATTCATTCTTCAAAACACTACACACTTATGCCAAAGCTATAATCATAAGCTCAATTCGTACCTCTGATCTAAGTTTCTACCTCAACAAATCTCACCAAGGCACGGCAAACTCAACCTTCTCCAATCTGATCCTTTGTTGGTCTCGGCGAACACAAGAGGAACTTCCTGGGAACTCAAATCTGTCAAGACATCTCATCACTTAGCTCAAATCTGAACTTATACACCTTACTGCCTACGTTCAGAACTCATATCTGGTTATACCTATCAATTCGGGTTCTAACAAATAGAACTAAGCTTGAAACAGTAAGGAAACACTTACCCAGAAGCTCAAACGTACTAAGGAATTCTTGGGTCGACTATTGCAGAATTTCACGAACATTGAGATTCCTTCGTGCTCCTCCTACGCGTCGAATCAGGTCTCCTAACTTGTAACAATCGAAAGAGCTAAAATACGAGCTCAGCGCCACCAGTCGTGCTCCAAAAAACGGTGGAATCGAAGGAAAATCATAGAAATAGTGTTCGGTGAACAGTAAGGGTTTCGAGGGTATCGGGGAAGGAGATATGAAATATCGGGTTCGAAAAATACGCCAAGTGTCGATCATCACTTGTATTTAAATCCTCAAATCCTGCTTCTGCTCTTAACAACTCAGATCCCATCTTGCACTATAGCAGGAATCCTCACATCTGAACCCAGCGGTCACTCACAGCTGGCTCAGCTGTCACGAATCAGACTTCTCTACTCTCCACTAATGCACCACAGCAAACGACGTCGTGCTAACTAATCAAAACGACGTAGAAAAGCTTCAACATCTAGAATAGACCTCTCTCTCTATCAACAACTGAACAACTCTAACAACAGCAGTCAACTCAGATGTGTTGACCAACACGTGGCAGCTTCTTGCATCCACGCGCTAACGCTAACAGATGTCTCTCGCTACCCTCATATCAGCGCTTGCTAGCTACCCAGCACCATTGATCCACGTTGACATCTGGTCACGACATTGATTAGATTTCACCCACTAGCGAGACATCTGAAATTGCAAAACGACGACGCATCACTACTCGTGCCAATCTCTACTACTCAGATGTCACTCGCTAACACCTCAACTGAGTACTCACATCTGAATACTAACTGGGACCAGATCTCTATCGAAGGACTCAACGAATCAAATCCAATTTCAACACAGATTCGACCAAAATCCTCAAGTCTGAATTTCGATATTCCATAACTCCCGATTAATCACCAATTTTAGAATCTCAATCCTCAAAATGAGTGTGGGTTGAGTATTACCCCAGTGTGTGATGTTGTGTCTGTATCTACTCCTGCTGGTGTGTGGTTGAAGTCCCGTGAGGTGGTTGCGGATTGTGTGATTAGATTTGATGAGCATGTGCTGGTGACTAACTTGATTGTTTTTTAGATTAGAGATTTTGATTGTATCTTGGGTATGGACGTGTTGTCCAATTATAGAGCGACTGTAGATTGTTTCCATGGTGTGGTGAGGTTTAGACCTCAAGTTGGGGAGAAGTGGGATTTCTACGGTGCTGATTCACGATCGAAGATCCCATTAGTGTCTGCCATGGAGATGTTCAGTCTATTGTCACTAGCGAATTCAGGGTTTATGATCTATGCATTGGATGTTTCCCATGAATTGAGAGTAGGGCTAAGTGACGTCCCTATTGCTCAAGAGATCCCAGACGTGTTCTCGGATGAGATACCAGGATTCCCTCCGAGACGAGAGATCGAATTCAGTATAGAGTTGGTGCCAGGAATTGTCCCGATTTCTAGAGCTCCGTATCGATTGTCGACAGCTGAGCTGAAGGAGCTTAAGGATCAGTTGCGTGATCTTTTGGGTAAAGGAATCATTATACTGAGTATGTCGCCTTGGGGAGCTTCGATTCTCTTTGTGAAGAAGAAGGATGGATCTATGAGGATGTGTGCAGATTTTTGGCAGTTTAATAAAGCGATCGTGAAGAATAAGTATCCTTTCCCGAGGATCGATTATCTGTTTGATCAGCTACAGGGATTGGCAGTGTACTCCAAGATTGATTTGCGATCTGGTTATCATCAATTGAGGATTAGAGACGCTGATGTGGTGAAGACGGCGTTCAGAACGAGATATGGGCACTATGAGTTTTTGGTGATGCCTTTTGGATTGACTAATGCTCCTGCTGTCTTCATGGATTTGATGAATCGCGTCTTTAGTGAATACATAGATCATTTTGTGATTTTCTTCATAAATGACATCCTGGTGTACTCTAGGAGCTATAGAGAGCATAAAGAGCACTTGAGACTGGTATTGCAGAAACTGAGAGAATCATAGTTGTATGCGAAGTTCAGCAAGTGTGAATTCTGGCTAGATAAGGTAGTCTTTTTGGGTCATGTCATATCCGTGGAAGTTATTTCAATGGATCCGAGTAAGGTCAAAGCAGTTCTTAAATGGGAGCGACCTACGAATGTTTCTGAGATCCGTAGTTTCTTGGGATTGGCTGGCTATTATAGACGTTTCATTGAGAAGTTCTCTTCGATAGCCAGGCCGATGACTCAGTTGACCCAGAAAGACAGTAAGTTTGTTTGGACTGATGAGTGTGTGTCGAGTTCCCAGTTTCTCAAGGAGAAGTTGACTACTGCTCTGGTGTTAGCTTTGCCTTCGGGTTCTGGAGGTTTTGTGGTGTGCTCTGATGCTTCTCTGCATGGTTTGGGTTGCGTGTTGATGCAGAACGGACGAAGGATAGCTTATGCGTCTCGACATTTGAAGCCCCATGAGACAAGATACCCCATTCATGATCTATAGTTGGCCGCCATTGTTTTTTCCTTGAAGATTTGGCATCACTATTTGTATGGTGAGAAATTCGTGGTATACACGGACCATAAGAGTTTGAAGTATATCTTCACACAGTCTGATTTGAATATGAAGAAACGTCGTTGGATGGAGTTTCTTTTGACTGTGAGGTTCAATATCAGCGTGGGCGAATGAACTTAATTGCCGATTCTTTAAGTAGGAAATCCCAAACTACGATGTTGACGTCGATGCGTATATCCAAAGTCCATGAGGATTTGGGGACTTCTGGATGGCATTTTCAACCAAGTGATCAGTATTTCGTAGTTTCTTCTATTCAGGCAGAACCGCAGATTGTTGCAGACATTAGAGCAGCACAGAGAACTGACCCGTATATTCATGAGTTGAAGATTAAAGCCCAGAATGGTCAGCCAGAAGATTTTGTTGTTGCTTCTGATGGATGTCTGAGATTCCGTGGTAGATTGGGTGTTCCGAACCTATTTGATTTGAAAGGACTATCTTAAATGAAGCTCATTGTAGTCGTTATAGTGTGCATCCTGGCGAGAAGAATATGTATCATGCCTTGAAATCTCACTATTGGTGGGAAGGTATGAGGAATGACATCTCTGATTTGTAGCACGATGTTTGAATTGTCAACAGGTCAAGGCCGAGAGAATGAGAACTGGTGGATTGCAACAGAGTCTAGAAGAGCCTCAATGGAATTTGGAGCACATCGCCATGGATTTTTGTGACTCATTTACCTCAATCGATAGGGATTGTAGACAGACTTTCGAAGTCGGCCCACTTCATTCCCTATGATGTGACGTGTTCGATGAAGAAGATGGCGAAATTGTATATCGACCATGTGGTGAGATTGCATGGAGTGCCAGTTTCGATAGTGTCCGATAGAGATCCAAGATTTACTTCCAGATTTTGGAAGATCTTGCAGGCAGCTATGCGTTCAAGATTGGCTATGAGTACATCTTTTCACCCGCTGACAGATGGCCAATCTGAGAGGACCATACAGATTTTAGAAGACATGTTGCGAGCTGTGGTGTTGGATTTCAGTGGTGGCTGACAGGATTCTTTATCCTTGGTTGAATTTTCCTATAACAACAGCTACCAGGTGACTATCGGGATGGCCCCATTCGAAGCTTTGTATGGTCGAAAGTGTAGATCTCAAATCTACTGGGAAGAGGTTGGTGAGAAACAACTATCTACTCCTGAATTTTTACAGCATATGATAGACCAGATTGAGTTGATTCGGAGTAGAATGAAAGCTGCACAAGATGGACATGCTAGCTATGTTAATAATAGATGCAGACCTTTAGAGTTTGAGGTTTGCGATCGAGTGTTTCTCAAAGTTTCTCCTTTGAAGAACGTGATGAGATTAAGATATTAGGGTAAATTGTCTCCTAGATTCGTTGGTCCCTTCGAGGTTGTTGAGAGGATTGGGTCTTTGGCTTATAGATTACGTTTGTCAGCTGAGTTAGCAACGATGCGTGATGTGTTTCATGTATATATGTTGAGGAAATATGATCCAGATCCGTCTCATATGCTGAAACCGATTACGTAGAGCTGGATTCTACCTTGAGCTATGTTGAATATCCAGTGCAGATTCTGGATAGGAAGGAGTAGCAGTTGAGGAACAAGGGTATACCGTTGGTGATGGTCCAATGGAGCAAGCATGGTAGAGAAGATGCTACCTGGGAATTTGAAGAAAATATGAGACAAGAGTGGCCTCATCTATTTGAGCTTTAACGATAGACTTCCAGGTAATTTTATGGTTTGTTGGTTCGTGTTTTGAATTGATTTGTGATACTGATTTGTGGTTTTGCTAAGCATTGAGTTATGCTGTCCAGATTGTTTGTTTGAATTTGGCGTTTTCTGGCGTTTTCTGTAATTCTGATCTGTTGTTAAGAGTTGATTTTGAGGACGAAATACATTTTTAGTTGGGGAGAATGTGAGGACTAGAAATTATTATTGGTGGTTAATTAGTTAATCAGATCAGAGCGAGGATTAGCTAATAGAGAATTTAACCATCTGGTTTGTAGATTTGAAGGATTTAGTTTTGCTGTTGGTGATTTTCGGATTTTCATATTTGGCGGAGAAGAGATCATATTTGATCTGTTGGTCGCAACCGGAAATGATTTAATTTTATATCGCGTATGTTTGGTTTAGCAAGAATCAGATTTGAGATTTCCCTTGTGTGTTTGAGCAATTTGCCTTGAATAGGAAGTAAAATGATGTCGTTTGAGTATACATGATACGGTGTCGTTCGGTGATAGTAAGATTTGAGTAGCGAAATCTGTTCGCGAGAGTGAGCAGTTGCGCGCGTCTTTTTGGCGAAAGCCAAGTGTTGGCCAACGTTGCAGTGTGGATCGGTCCGGTTCGTGAGTTGGGGTAGACGGGTTCTGTTTAATGATTTCAGATTGACCAGGACTTGATGTTCACGAGTGGGTCTTTTATGCGAGATCTGTTGTTTTGAGCGGGACCCCTATGCTATGTCATTTTTGTTAGAGTAGATGCCCAACTAGCCAACTTGTGGTGTGTGGGTTTATAGACTCTTGTATATGACAGTCTTTATATATGATATTCGAATTTGTTTACGACATTCTTTATCTTCATTATTTTTATATAATGTTAACAATTGTGTTGGATAAAGACCTAGAATGCACCATAGTGTATGTTAGATGTGATAGTGGGTATGACGGCTATCATGAAACACATCTAATAGTCACTGTGTATTCTGAATTAGTTCCTAGTCGATTGGGCCGTCAAAATGAGGATAAGGCCGCCCGAGATTGAGACTAGTATCTGCGATGCGAAGTACCATGTTTCATTGGTAGGGAACATTGTGATGTTCTGAGCATGCAGATGGATAGTGACCTGGTGATCTATCGAACTACCCTCGTTCGGACTTTCCAAGTGGTTACCATTTGTCGAGTGGATAAGTCCGAGGTCTTGGTTGTACTGATTAGTCCTCACGACTCGAAACGTCATTGAGACTCTACATGATAGGCGTCTCACTTTGACCCGTTTGCCGACTCATTTGGAGTCATTATGCGGCGGGATTGGGTGAGATCCCGATGCATGTAGGAGTCGATGCATCGTTGTCGAGGATTCACCGCTCGCTTACATGCGTGGATATCCTATGCTATCTGAGGGGATAATAGTGTATAAATCTCTGGCCAGAGTACTACAAGTGTTTTAGGTAAATGGGTTTACCTAGTTACACTCGCGATGTCACTATTCGATCTCCAAGATGTATGCATAGCTATCGGATCTTTAACGACTCTCGATTTACCAATGGTCGTTGATCTGATCGGGATATATGGATTGAAAGGACCGTACTGTACGCTAACCACGACCAACTGGTTCTTGCAAGAACTATCAGTGATACCTAGGGGATCATGGCGCGATGTTTCTAGGCGCTTTACCATGATCCGTTGGGAAAGTCCGAAATTGTGATTTCGGAGCCGCAATGGTTGTGGGCCCACGGCTAGCTGTATCCCTGAACCATTGAGGGTCACACAAGTACTGGATTCGTGATTCCCGCACGGAAACTGAGCTCAATGTGTTGAGCATATGAGGAGAATTTTAGGGAGTGCGACTTCCTAGAAGTCAATAGGGGTCAAATTGCGATTTCCCACTGTTGAGGGGCAAAACTGTCATTTTGGACTAAGTAATCTGAAAAAAAAATTTCGCATCATAATATTCAGTTTTGGATACTGAGTCGATCGGTTCGATCTGATCGTCGATCGGAGTTATGATGAAACCGCAGTGATTTAAATGAACCGAATGTTCATATATTGGACTGGGCCCGTGTAACGCCCAATCCTCATGGGGGTCACGGGATCGAAGAGAATGAAATAAAGAGGAAATTGAAGGGCTGAATGATAATTAGAACAAGCTGTATTGCCTTGTTCAAAATAAAAATCAAAGTACAACCGCTGGCGGCAATAGAAGGAAACCAGATTTCATTATAGTTCAAAGTACAAAAGTTTCAAAATCGCGATATTACAACTACCGAACTCTATATGAATTCATTCTTGTTGTAACGGATCTTAATACAGACTTAACTAAGATCAAAGACAACAAAAACAGCAAGTACAACAATAGACATCGCGAAAAACGCAGGCCTTCGATAAACACTAACACGTCACTGCTGGTTCAAACTCCACCTCCCATCTGCTCCGGCGCCGACTCACCTGCACAAAGAAAGCTAGTGAGCCTAGGGGCTCAGCAAGCAAAACTGAGAGTAACAAGAACAATATGCAGGTGTAAAGCATGTTTCAACGTAGTTTGAAAAGAAGGCATATAACTTCATAACATTCTGTTCTGGGAATAGAATTCAAATCCCAGCGTTAACATTTTCGTTAGATTTATGGCTCATAAGTTCTACGTAGGTCCGTGTGCACCTGATCAAGTGACTACTAATATCAGCCTTAGCATAAGCTCTTGGTGAAGGGGCAACTGATATCTAACCAGCTGCTCACCCTTCCATGGTGACCGTATGTTATCTTTGCCATAAATCTTAAAGTTTGAACATTTCCTTCTCTAAACATTACTGGGAACAAACAAATCTAGATGTCAGGGTTCACTCCATTTAAATCATAAAATCACTTTTCATCAAAACATTTATCATTGAGCATCCAGTTCAGACATAGGAAATCGATCGCTGGAAGAGTTAAATGGTCGTAGGTATGAACCAGTTGCAAGACACAAGAAATACGCTAACTTTAAAACCAGTCGCAGTGAACAGTGCACTGCTGGATTATAAAAAAGAAGGGTATCTGCTGGTTTCTCACAACGAAGGGTACCTGCTGGTTTCTAGAAAATAAGGGTACCTGCTGGTTTCTCACAACGGAGGGTATGAGACATAGGAAATCGATCGTTGGAAAATTTAAATGGTCGTAGGTATGAACCAGTTGCAAGACACAAGAAATACGCTAACTTTAAAACCAGTCGCAGTGAACAGTGCACTGCTGGATTATAACAAAGAAGGGTATCTGCTGGTTTCTCACAACGAAGGGTACCTGCTGGTTTCTCACAACGAAGGGTACCTGCTGGTTTCTCACAACGAAGGGTACCCGCTGGTTTCTAGCAAAGAAGGGTACCTGCTGGTTTCTAGCAAAGAAGGGTACCTGCTGGTTTCTCACAACAAAGGGTACCTGCTGGTTTCTAGCAAATAAGGATACCTGCTTGTTTCTCACAACGAAGGGTACCTGCTGGTTTCTAGCAAAGAAGGGTACCTGCTGGTTTCTAGCAAAGAAGGGTACCTGCTGGCGAACAGTGCATCTGTTGATTTTATGAAAACACTTGTAATATCGAAACAATGATCATGCTACCAGCCGTCGCCTATTAAACCAGACTTTATTCTGATTTAATCTAGCAACTACCGATTACAAAATCATCAAGTTCTGATATTACCTTCAACCAAAAGAACAAGAAGAACTTGGAAATTACGACGAAACAAGACTGGAAATGCTCAACGTTTTAAATAAAATCCACAACTACATCGTTCACTTTGTAAAACTCATTTGCATTTGAAAACCAGAAATCCATCGTGAACCCGTACATCAAACATACATATCAATACCAGCAGAACATGAACAAAGGCTAATATTAAACAAATTTTGGCAAGAATCTCAAAATGAAACAAGAATGATACATATGCTTTCATGGCGTAGCAAGAATCATATTTACTTGCCTCAAGGAGAAGGAAAATCACAAGACACAGCAGGCCACTAACAGCGAGTCTTCTCCAGCGCAGCAATGTGTTATCTATTTTATTTGGTGCAAAAATGAACATTTTCTTGAAAATAATTGAACTTATAGTTCACAAGGACAGTGGCATGGGAGTCTGATTTGTAACAGGGAAAAACACTTGAGTAGGCATGGTGTCCCACACCTAGATCTCGAAAATTTACTTAAAATCCCCTATTACTAATTTGATTTGCAAAAGTGCTACATCAATGGAGAATTTAACCATCCTCCCATACCAGCCATGACCTTTTGTAAAGTTTAAAATTTCTTGAACGTGCTTGGTTGACAACTGATCGGACCTCTGCACCTTATGAACTCTAGAAATTAGAAATCAGCCCTTCAAACAAATAGCAAAGGCTGAAATCTTGAAATCAGAATTAGGTTCTCAAATCACAGAGATTAGAATTAGTGGTCCTATGGATTTTGGGGCGTTACAACTCTACCTACCTAATAAAAATTTCGTCCTCAAAATTTACTTACCGAACAAGTCTGGGTAACTACTAAGCATATCAGCTTCTGTTTCCCATGTAGCTTCTCGTTCGGTTTGATTTCTCCACTAAACTTTAACCATTGGAATGTTCCTATTCCTCAGCTTCCTAATTTCCCTAAGAAGGATCTTCTCAGGTCTCTCCTCGTAGCTCAAATCTGGCGCTAAATGAATCGGTTCAACACTTAGAATATGCGACGGGTGAGGAACATACTTCCTTAAAGCTGATACATGGAACATATTATGCACTGAGGATAGATGGGGCGGCAGTGCTAACCGGTAGGCCAAGGTTCCTACTTTGTCTAGAATTTCGTAGGGGCCTATGAATCTGGGACACAGTTTCCCCTTCTTCCCAAAACGCATTACTCCCTTCATGGTAGCTACTTTCAAAAAGACGTGATCTCCAATGTCAAAACTTAGCTCCCTTCGTCTATTGTCTGCATAGCTTTTCTGCCTGCTTTGAGCAGTTTTCATCCTCTCTTTTATTTTTCTAACAGTGCTCACCGTCTGCTCTACCAAGTCTGGTCCCAAACCATATCGCTCCCCTATCTCATCCCAATGAAGAGGCGTTTTACATTTGCGTCCATAAAGAGCTTCATACGGTGCCATCTGGATGGAGGATTGAAAGCTGTTATTGTATGCAAATTCCACCAATGGCAATTTCGAATCCCAACCTGCTGAAAAATCTATAACGCAAGCTCTGAGTAAATCCTCTAAAATCTGGATCACTCTTTCTGATTGCCCATCAGTTTGGGGATGAAAGGCTGTACTAAACGTTAACTTTGTCCCCATAGCTCGATGAAGACTGTTCCAAAAGGCAGACGTGAACTTGGGGTCTCTATCAGACACAATTGACAATGGAACACCATGAAGTCTGATGATCTCTTTTACATACAACTCCGCATATCTACTGGCATCATAGGTTGTCTTTACCGACAAAAAGTGAGCAGATTTCGTAAGTCTGTCTACAATAACCCAAAAAGAGTTATAACCTTGGGCAGTCCTAGGTAAACCAGTCACAAAATCCTCTGCAATACATTCCCACTTCCATTCTGGAATAGGCAACGGTTTCAACATACCTGCTGGTCGCTGATGTTCCGCTTTCACCAACTGACACATTAAACATTCGGAAACATATTAGCTACATCTCTTTTCATTCCTGGCCACCAATACATTTTCTGGAGATCCTTATACATCTTAGTAGCTCCGGGATGCACAGAATATGGAGCTGTATGGGCTTATTCCATTAATTCCGATCTCAAGGTTCCTATTTGAGGCACCCAAATTCTTCCCTGAAATCTGGTTATTCCTTCTTCATAGAAATAGAGGCTGCTGCCTCTTTCTTTGTCTTGTTTTACCCATTTTGGAGTTGTTCATCTAATAATTGTCCATCCCGGATCTGGTCCAACAAATTTGATCTCACAGAGATATTTGCCAACTCCAAAGCGCTGCTGCTGGTTACTATTTCTATTCCAGATTTCTCTAGTTCACACACCAACGCCTTATGAATGATCAGCTGAGCTACACCAACTGATTTTCTACTCAGAGCATCGGCAACCACGTTAGCCTAACCTGGGTGATAGTTGATTGTGCAGTCATAATATTTCACCAGCTCCAGCCATCTCCTCTGTCTCATGTTTAACTCCTTCTGAGTGAAGAAGAATTTCAGAGTTTTGTGATCTGTGAATATCTCACACTTCTCCCCATACAAATAATGCCTCCAAATCTTTAAGGCAAACACAACTGCTGCCAGCTCCAAGTCGTGAGTGGGATAATTCTTTTCGTTATTCTTCAACTGCCGAGAAGCGTAGGAAATCACTCTATGATCTTGCATCAAAACAGCTCCTAATCCCAATTTCGATGCGTCTGTATAAATGACAAATTTCCCTTGATCGGACGGCATTGTTAACATAGGAGCCTCAATCAACGCCTGCTTTAATTGTTCAAAGCTGGTTTGGCTGTCAGGGGTCCATTCAAATTTGCTCAACTTTCTAGTCAACGACGTTAAGGGAACGGATATCTTCGAAAATCCATTAATAAAGCGCCTATAATAACCAGCTAATCCCAGAAAACTCCTAACTTCGGAAGCGGATGTTGGTGCTGGCCAGTCGCGAACGGCTTCCACTTTCGCTAGGTCTACTTCCAATCCATCTTTGGATATAATATGCCCAAGAAAAGAGATCTTTTCCAACCAAAAATCACACTTGCTATACATGGCAAACAGCTGCTTGTCCTTCAAAATCTGAAGCACTGTCCTCAGGTGGTTTGCGTGTTCGATTATGTTCTTGGAATACACCAGAATATCGTCAATAAACACAACTAAAAACTGATCTAATAAAGGTTGGAAAACTCTATTCATTAGGTCCATAAAAGCTTAAGGAGCGTTAGTAAGTCCGAAGGGCATTACCAAAAATTCATAGTGTCCATAGCGCGTTCTAAAGGCAGTTTTATAGATGTCCGTTGGTTTTATTTTCAATTGGTGATAACCAGACCTCAAATCAATGTTAGAGAAAACTACCGATCCCTTCAACTGATCAAACAGGTCTTCAATTCTAGGCAAATGATATTTATTCTTAATCGTCAACTTATTGAACTCTCGATAGTCTATACACAGCCTTAGACTCCCATATTTCTTCTTAACGAATAAAAAAGGGGCTCCCAACGTTGAGGTACTTGGTCGAATAAATCCCTTGTCCAGCAGCTCTTTTATTTGTTCCTTTAACTCCTTCATTTCTGATGGGGCAAGACGATAAGGTGGTCTAGAAACTGGCGCTGCTCCTGGCACTAAATCAATTGCAAATTCTAATTCCATATCAGGTGGCAGTCCGCATATATCTTCTGGAAAAACCTCTGGAAATTCACTTACTACTTCAACATCGGAAATTGAAGGTTTACTAGTAGCTACTAAGGACGATAGGCTTAACAAGAATCCTGACCCTCCTTTCCTCAAATAACTCTGCTCCTTAAGAGCTGAAATAATTCGAGGAATTTTACCATTGTGATTGGCTTCGAATGTGAACCAGTCTCCTATCGGTTGTTTTACCACTACGGTTCTAAGCTGGAAATCTATTACAACTCCGTATTTGGTCAACCAATCCATTCCTAAGATGAGGTCAAACTCAGGCATAGGCAATACAATTAAATCGGCAGTGACCAGATGTCCCTGAAGCCTAAGTTCTAAGCCACAAAACAAATCATGAGATACTAGTTCTTCCCCAAAGGGTACTGTCACGCAAAATCCCATAGTCACCTGGTCGGCTTTAATTGGTAATTTCTTAGCAAAAGCTACTGATATGAATGAATGCATTGCACCTGAATCTATTAAGGCTGAAGAGGGCAACCCAGCAATCAAGATCTTACCCGTAACAACTGTGGAATCTAGGTTGGCTTGCTCCGTCGTCATAACGTAAGCTCTACTACTCACCAACTGTTTCGACTTTGGGCAGTTCTTCATAACATGCCCTGGCAATCCACATTTATAACAAACGTTCTGTCCCTTTCTACATGGACCATGGTGGTTCTTATGGCACTTGGGGCACTGAGGCCTGTTTCCAACTGCTGAAACCGCACTAATGGGTTGCACCACCAAAGGTTTTTGCTCCTGAGGCTTTTGTTCCTGCGACCACTGCTGATTCTTATATGGCTTCTTGGATGGTCGTTGGTCTTTCTGTTGAAAAGCCTGTCTTTTCAGCTGTCGCTCCTCCACAACGGCTTTCCAATCCTGATCAGCTCTCAGTGCTTTGTCCACCGCACTTCTATAATCTTTTGGTTCTACCAGTCTCAAATCATTCTTTTCAATTCAGACCTCTTATCTTCTGTAAAATACTGCTCGAAGAACAACCGCTTGAATTCTTCCCAGGGAAGGTTTGTCACATCTACTGTTAGCTTTGCTCCTTCCCACCAGAGCATCGCATCATCTCTCAACATGTAAACCGCACATCTGGATCTTTCTAAATCTGGGTTCTGGAGGTACTCGAATATCACCTCCATTGCTTTAATCCATCTTTCGGAAACAAACGGATCCGTTGTGCCGCTAAACTCCCTGGGCTTTTGTCTTCGAAATCGTTCTTGAGGATCGTCGTTGTTAGGTCCCCTACTACTGGAGGATTGGCCATTGCCTCTGTTCTGCTGCTCTACTAGCAATCTTAAAAGTTGGGCAATACTAACGTTGATATCAGGACTGGATTCGTCTACTGGAATATTCCTCCCTCTTCCTCGGCCAGACATCTTAATCTATAGCCCGTAATCCACCACATAAGAACATCAAAACATGCAAGAATCAAGAATACATGCTCTAAAACATAAAGGGAAAACATACTACGCCGAAGAGACAGTCGATGAAATCTGTTCCAGCGAGGAGTGCGTGTGTTTATCTCTGGACCATGCTATGATACCATGTTTGTAACGCCCAATCCTCATGGGGGTCACGGGATCGAAGAGAATGAAATAAAGAGGAAATTGAAGGGCTGAATGATAATTAGAACAAGCTGTATTGCCTTGTTCAAAATAAAAATCAAAGTACAACCGCTGGCGCCAATAGAAGGAAACCAGATTTCATTATAGTTCAAAGTACAAAAGTTGCGAAATCGCGATATTGCAACTACCGAACTCTATATGAATTCATTCTTGTTGTAACGGATCTTAATACAGACTTAACAAAGATCAAATACAACAAAAACAGCAAGTACAAAAATAGACATCGTGGAAAACGCAGGCCTTCGATAAACACTAACACGTCACTGCTGGTTCAAACTCCACCTCCCATCTGCTCCGGCGCCGACTCACATGCACCAAGAAAGCTAGTGAGCCTAGGGGCTCAGAAAGAAAAACTGAGAGTAACAAGCACAATATGCAGGTGTAAAGCATGTTTCAACGTAGTTTGAAAAGAAGGCATATAACATCATAACATTCTGTTCTGGAATATAATTCAAATCCCAGCGTTAACATTTTCGTTAGATTTATGGCTCAGAAGTTCTTCGTAGGTCCGTGTGCACCTGATCAAGTGACTACTGATATCAGCCTTAGCATAAGCTCGTGGTGAAGGGGCAAATGATATCTAACCAGCTGCTCACCTGACCGTATGTTATCTTTGCCATAAATCCTAAAGTTTGAACATTTCCTTCTCTAAATATTACTGGGAACAAACAAATCTAGATGTCAGGGTTCACTCCATTTAAATCATAAAATCACTTTTCATCAAAACATTTTTCATTGAGCATCCAGTTGCAAGACACAAGAAATACGCTAACTTTAAAACCACTCACAGTGAACAGTGCATTGCTGGATTATAACAAAGAAGGGTATCTGCTGGTTTCTCACAACGAAGGGTACCTGCTGGTTTCTCACAACGAAGGGTACCTGCTGGTTTCTCACAACGAAGGGTACCAGCTGGTTTCTAGCAAAGAAGGGTACCTGCTGGTTTCTAGGAAAGAAGGGTACCTGCTGGTTTCTCACAACGAAGGGTACCTGCTGGTTTCTAGCAAAGAAGATAAGAACTTGGAAATTACTAGGAAACAAGACTGGAAATGCTCAACGTTTTAAATAACATCCACAACTACATCGTTCACTTTGTAAAACTCATTTGCATTTGAAAACCAGAAATCCATCGTGAACCCGTACATCAAACATACATATCAATACCAGCAGAACATGAACAAAGGCTAATATTAAACATATTTTGGCAAGAATCTCAAAATGAAACAAGAATGATACATATTCTTTCATGGCGTAGCAAGAACCATATTTACTTGCCTCAAGGAGAAGGAAAATCACAAGACACAGCAGGCCACTAACAGAGAGTCTTCCCCAGCGCAGCAATGTGTTATCTATTTTCTTTGGTGCAAAAATGAACATTTTCTTGAAAATAATTGAACTTATAGTTCACAAGGACAGTGGCATGGGAGTCTGATTTGTAACAGGGAAAAACACTTGAGTAGGCATGGAATCCCACACCTAGATCTCGAAAATTTACTTAAAATCCCCTGTTACTAATTTGATTTGCAAAACTGCTACATAAATGGACAATTTAACCATCCTCCCATACAAGCCATGACCTTTTGTAAAGTTTAAAATTTCTTGACCGCGCTTGGTTGACAACTGATCGGACTTCTGCACCTTATGAACTCTAGAAATGAGAAATCAGCCCTTCAAACAAATAGCAAAGGCTGAAATCTTGAAATCAGAATTAGGTTCTCAAATCACAGAGATTAGAATTAGTGGTCCTATGGATTTTGGGGCGTTACAGCCCGCCCCAGGTCCAATGTGACGGTTCAAGCCCATGTGCCATCCTTATTAACTTAAGTTGGTCTATGGCTACACAATCACTAATCACAACTCTCAACCCTAGCCTCCATCACACACGGCCGCCCCCCACCTCCTCTTGCACACGCCGCCATCAGCCCACCCAAGAGCCGCCGCCTATCGCCATCTTCTACGTGATCGGACTTGTTTCGATCACTGCGACGAGGTGATTCCGTTCTTGATAAAATCCATCAGCCTTCTAGTGCAGGCTGATCGGAGGAAGATCAATTCCTTCGTGGACCTGATTAGACGTAATCTACCGCCGCCTACCGTGAAGTGCCGGTTTCCTCGTGAAACTGGTCGGAGCCAGGCTCCTAGACACCAGCAAGGTAACAATCAATGAACCCCCTATGAATGGTTTGTTGATTTGTTTTATTGTATTGAACGTTTCCCGGCGCTAATTTTAAACTTCTGCTGCGCCGTCGGGAGACGTGATCCGGATCCGCAATCGCTTTCCCCAACAGTGGTATCAGAGCCAAGGCTCGAATCCTTCAATACAATTGTTGCCATAATTGTATCTATTCTCGAATTTCAGATTGAAAAACAGAAAAAAAAATATTGGAGCAGCCGCCGTCCGCCGCGGCAACCGCCCGACGCTACGCACGCACATGCGCGCGCGATGGCCTGCGCACTTGCTGCGCATGGCCGCACGATCACCAGCTTCTGTACGTGCGCTGGCCACGCAAATTGAAACATTCTGGCCGGAGTGGCCAACGGCCACGCGCAAGAAGCTGCACGACGTCGGGCGCAACATGCGCCGCGCGGCAGGCTGCCGCACGTTATGCGCTGTCTGCGGCCGCCTTCCGGCGACGATCTCCGGCAGATTGTTGCGACGGATGAATTTTACTTCTAGGTTTAGTTCGGGCCTGTCCCGGACATCCCATGAAATTTTCAGGCCGATATTCGATATCGGGCCGATTTTGGTCGATTTTGAAATTTTGAGATTTTAGGGACTAAAATTGTTTTAAGCCCGTTACGATGCAATTAAAATTGTAAGATATGATTTTAATTGTAAAATATGATTTTATAATTAAATATTATTTTGTTGATTAAAATTTGATTTTATCGACAAAATGCGATTTTATTAGAAAATGAGATTTTATGATTAAAATATGATTTTGCGGTAAATAATTTGATTATTTAATTTATGCATATTAATTAGATTGATTGCATGATTGGGATGATCGAGAGCCATGTCCCAATGTGTTAGGTGTATGATTTAGGTTTTGCGATTTCGGTTGTATTTAATATCATTGATTATCATATTTAAAGTGGGTCTGTTTGTGGCCCGTTCCCACCCCTTAAAATGTATCCCTTATGTGTCATGGAAATTTATTGTAAATTACTAGACTTAGTGGGAGGACTTTTGAAGATGGTGGGCCCGATGACGATCAAAGATTTTGAAGACCGAAGATCTGTAAAACCGGAAGCAAATGTAATAGGATTGCATTGCATATTGCATTTCACCTAGGATTGGACCCAGGTCCGTGATTGGCAACCAAGGACCGCATAGCTCTCGCGATCGATCATCCCAATGTTTATATATGTGATATATAGTTAATTGAATCCGCATGTTTTAATATGATTTAAAATATATTGCATGAGACCAAAATTTTCAAAAATAAAATCCCTCGTTTTAAATACGATTTAAAACTAATATCAAGATTAAAAGTTTATTTGATAAGCTAAAGGGAATTTAAATTTGTTTAAATTATCCCTACCTTCCATCAACAATGGGTGTACGCCGATGCTACCCGTATACATGGCCCGTCTCATATTATTGAGGGGGCTATGTATGCCGGAAAGCTGTCCACGCCATTGACAATTGTTGTGAGTCGGTTGGAACTCCCTTTAACGTTGGCTCATATTATTGGGGACGTTAAGGGGACCGTCCTTCACGACTCAACATTGATGGGTCATCTTGACACGTGATAGTAAACGGCGTCATATTATTGGGCCCTTACTGGACGTGAGGTGAATACATGGGGGTTGCACCGGTTGCAATCGGAAACTACCTTTTGGGGGTCATGGATGGCTGATATTATTCGGGTCCATGATTGCTTGATTGGGCTCCGTGTACCCACTAAAGAAACTTGCTTTCTCGATTTTATTAGAGGGTGGTGAAATCGTTAAAATAGTGGGAGGATAATTCATAAAACTTAACGACCTTGTTTTATGTCTTAGCGATTATTTTATATATAGTTAGTGATGATTGTCTGTTTTCTTTTCAGTATTAATACTTATATAATGTCTTCGATCAAAAACTCACTCGCTGCTATACTGGATAGCAACAAGTTCACCGGTCTGAACTACCAAGACTGGCTTCGAAACCTCAACATTGTGTTGGCTTCGGAGAAACTTCTTTATACGATAGAGAAGAGCCCTCCGAAGGAAGCCCCTGCTGATATCAGCCCTGAGGAGCTAGTGACGCTTCAGCAATGGTGGGACGACGAGCTTAAGACTCGATGCTATGTGATGGCATCGATGTCTAACGAAATGCAACGGCGCTTTGAGAAGACAAAGTATGCTGCTGACATACTTTTTCATCTCAAAGAACTGTATGGGGAGAACTCTCGACATGAGAGGTTCACGGCTGTCAAGGAGCTTATGACGTGCCGCATGCGCGATGGGACTTCGGTCCGTGAGCATGGGGTTCGTATGATTGGGCTCGTTGAAAAGCTGTCGGGCCTTGATATCACACTTCCACACGAGCTGTCTGTGGATGTGCTTCTCCTCTCACTGCCTTCTGCATTCGACCCCTTTGTCGTCAACTTCAATATGAACAAACTGGCAGCCACCCTTGAAGAGGTGGTTAACATGCTTGTAGTGTTCGAAGGAACCATAAACAAGGACAAGCCTGTTCCCCTCATGGGATCTTCTTCCTCTACGAATAAGGGGCCCAGACGCAAGGGTAAGAAGCGTTCTGCGCCTGCGAAGGAGGAAAAGCCCACCAAGAAGCCAAAGGCAAAGGCTTCCAAGCCAAACAAGAGCGAGGATGTTTGCCACCACTGCCACAAGTCTGGGCATTGGAGGAGGAACTGCAAGGAGTACCTCAAGCAGTTGCGAACTGCGAAAGGTATGTTCTATATCGAAATAAATATGTCTCTTAATTCGACTTCTTGGGTACTTGATACCGGATGTGGATCTCATATCTGCAATGATTTGCAGGTGATGACAAGAAGCCGACGTCTTAGAGAGGGTGAGACCCACTTGAGGCTTGGCAATGGAGCAAGAGTTGCTGCTATAGCTATAGGAGATGTTTATTTATTTCTGTATTCTGATTTGAAGTTGTTATTGAGAAACTTTTGTTTGTTCCCGAATTAATAAAGAACATTATTTCTGTTTCTATGCTTGATAGTGATGGATATTCTTGTATGTTTGCTAATTCGATTTGCAATATTTACAAGAATGAATGTTTAATTGGAATTGGGGAATGCGAAAAAGATTTATACACCTTAAAATTAAAAGACGTTCCAACTCGCGATGTCGAAGCACATACAACAACGATTAAAAGGAAACACGATAACTTGAACCCAGCACAACTTTGGCACGCTAGGCTAGGTCATATTTCTTTAAGTAGGATGAACAAGTTAGTTAGGAGTGACATGTTTGATCTGTCAGACATTAACTCCCTACCGACTTGTGAGTCTTGTCTCAAGGGAAAGATGACTAAGAAACCCTTCAAAGGAAAGGGTGAGCGTGCTCAAGGCCTGTTGGATTTGATCCATACTGATGTGTGCGGCCCGTTTAGTATTGGTACTAATTACGGTCACACATACTTCATCACCTTTACCGACGATCACTCTAGGTATGGGTACTTGTACTTGATGAAGCACAAGTCTGAATCCTTTGAAAGGTTCAAAGAATTCAAGGCTGAAGTAGAAAATCAATTAGGCAAAAGTATTAAAGCACTTCGATCCGATCGAGGTGGTGAATACTTGAGTGCTGAATTTCAAGACTATCTGAAAGAGAATGGGATTCTCGCACAGTTGACCCCTCCGGCCACACCACAGCTCAATGGTGTAGCGGAGCATCGTAATCGGACCTTGTTGGACATGGTTCGATCTATGATGAGCTTCACTGAACTTCCTACCTCGTTTTGGGGCTATGCGCTCGAAACGGTGGTGATGTTGTTGAACAATGTCCACACGAAGGTAGTGGATAAGACTCCATATGAGATATGGATGGGCAAACCACCCAAGTACTCATTCATGAGGATTTGGGGATGTCCTGCTTACGTGAAGCAGACAGTGGGAGATAAGCTGGATACGAGATCAATCTTATGCTACTTCATTGGATATCCAAAGAATTCCATGGATACTACTTCTATTATCCAAGTGAAACAAAAGTGTTTGTTTCTAGGAATGTCACCTTTATGGAAAGGGAATTTCTACTTGATAGAAAGGACAAAATAGTAGAACTCGAAGAGGTTCGAGAACCAACTGATGTACCAGGTGAATCTCCTGCACCTCCAGAGCCAGTACCAGAAATGGTCGCACCTAGAAGATCCGAAAGGGTTCCTAGGGCTCCTGAGAAATATGGTTTTCTCCTGGAAGATGATCAAAGTGATCAATTTGTTGGATCTTATCCAAGAACTTTCAAGGAGGCAATTTCCGATGCTGATTCTAATTTATGGCTTGAAGCAATGCAGTCTGAGTTTGACTCAATGCATGCTAACCAAGTTTGGACTCTTGTTAATCCTCCCGAAGGAATTGTTCCTATTGGGTGTAAATGGGTATACAAGAGGAAACTTGGGCCTGATGGTAAGGTAATGACCTACAAGGCACGACTGGTCACGAAAGGTTACAAAAGGCAAGGTGTTGACTATGATGAAACCTTCTCGCCAGTCGCGATGTTCAAGTCAATTAGAATCTTGTTAGCCATAGCCGCATGGTACGACTATGAGATATTGCAAATGGATGTGAAAGCTGCGTTCCTTAATGGAAACATTAAGGAAGATATCTATATGACGCAGCCTGAGGGTTTCACATCTGTTGGAAGCGAGCATAAGGTATGCAAGCTTCAGAGATCGATCTACGGTCTCAAACAAGCATCGAGGAGTTGGAACCTGAGATTCGATGAAACAATTAAGGAATTTGGTTTCATCAAGAATCCCGAGGAGTCATGTGTTTATAAGAAGGTAGTTAAAAGCGCTGTGACATTCCTGGTACATTATGTTGATGACATTCTACTCATTGGGAATGATGTAGGAATGCTGCAATCAACTAAAGTCTGGTTGTCTAGTAGATTTTCGATTAAGGACATGGGTGAGGCATCCTATATTTTTGGAATACAGATCTATCGGGATAGATCTAAACGGATGCTCGGACTCACCCAAGCCACCTACATCGATACCATACTTAAGAGGTTCTCTATGGAAGAGTCCAAGAGAGGACACCTACCTATGTGCCACGGGGTCACTCTATCTAAGTCTGTGTGTCCAAAGACTGATGAGGAGATAGAGAGTATGACATGTGTGCCATATGCCTCGGCAATAGGTAGCATTATGTATGGCATGATCTCGACTAGACCGGATGTCGCATATGCTCTGAGTGTCATGAGCCGCTACCAGGCCAACCCCTGCCAATTATATTGGAAGGCTGTGATGGATATTCTTAAGTACTTACGAAGGACTAAGAATATGTTCATGGTCTATGGGGGTGGTGAACTGAAACTGGAAGGCTACACTGATTCTAGCTTCCAGTGTGACGTTGATGATTCGAAGTCAACCTCTGGATTTGTATTCATGCTCAATGGTGATGCTGTCTCTTGGAAGAGTTCCAAGCAAGACACCATCGCGGATTCAACCACTGAGGCTGAGTACATCGCAGCATCAGCTGCTGCTAAGAAGGCGGTTTGGATAAGGAATTTCGTCCAAGAGTTGGGCGTTATTCCTAATGGAGTTGGTCCAGTCCCGGTGTACTGCGACAACACGGGTGCCGTTGCGCAAGCAAAGGAGCCTAGGTCTCACCAAAGATCCAAACATATACTGTGGAAATACCACATAATCCGGGATATTGTGGCTAGAGGTGAATAGCAGTTGAGAGAGTCGCCTCTGCGGACAACGTTGCTGATCCACTCACAAAGCCCTTGCCAGGACCGTTGTTTGAAAAACATCTCGAAACAATGGGACTGCGTCTGATGAGTAGTTGGCTTTAGGGCAAGTGGGAGATTGTTAGAGTAGATGCCCAACTAGCCAACTTGTGGCGTGTGGGTTTATAGACTCTTGTATATGACAGTCTTTATATATGATATTCGCATTTGTTTACGGTATTCTTTATCTTCATTATGTTTATATAATGTTAACAATTGTGTTGTATAAAGACCTAGAATGCACCATAGTGTATGTTAGATGTGATAGTGGGTATGACGGCTATCATGAAACACATCTAATAGTCTATATGTATTCTGAATTAGTTTCTAGTCGATTGGACCGTCAAAATGAGGATAAGGCCGCCCGAGATTGAGACTAGTATCTGCGATGCGAAGTACCATGTTTCATTGGTAGGGAACATTGTGATGTTCTGAGCATGCAGATGGATAGTGACCTGGTGATCTATCGAACTACCGTTGTTCGGACTTTCCAAGTGGTTACCATTTGTCGAGTGGATAAGTCCGAGGTCTTGGTTGTACTGATTAGTCCTCACGACTCGAAACGTCATTGAGACTCTAGATGATAGGCGTCTCACTTTGACCCGTTTGTCGACTCACTTGGAGTCATTAGGCGGCGGGATTGGGTGAGATCCCGATGCATGTAGGAGTCGATGCATCGTTGTCGATGATTCACCGCTCGCTTACATGCGTGGATATCCTATGCTATCTGAGGAGATAATAGTGTATAAATCTCTGGCCAAAGTACTAGAAGTGTTTTAGGTAAATGGGTTTACCTAGTTACACTCGTGATGTCACTATTCGATCTCCAATATGTATGCATAGCTATCGGATCTTTAGCGACTCTCGATTTACCAATGGTCGTTGATCTGATCGGGATATATGGATTGAAAGGACTGTACTGTACGCTAACCACGACCAACTGGTTCTTGCAGGCACTATCAGTGATACCTAGGGGATCATGGCGCGATGTTGCTAGGCACTTTACCATGATCCATTGGGCAAGTCCGAAATTGTGATTTCGGAGCCGCAATGGTTGTGGGCCCACAGCTAGCTGTATCCCTGAACAATTGAGGGTCACACAAGTACAGGATTCGTGATCCCCGCACGGAAACTGAGCTCAATGTGTTGAGCATATGGGGAGAATTTTAGGGAGTGCGACTTCCTAAAAGTCAACAGGGGTCAAATTGCGATTTCCCGCTGTTGAGGGGCAAAACTGTCATTTGGACTAAGTAATCTGAAAAATTGTTATCGCATCATAATATTCAGTTTTGGAAACTGAGTAGATCGGTCCGATCTGATCGTCAATCGTAGTTATGATGAAACCGCAGTGATTTAAATGAACCGAATATTCATATATTGGACTTGGCCCGCCCCAGGTCCAATGGGCCGGTTCAAGCCCATGTACCATCCTTATTAACTTAAGTTGGTCTAGGGCTACACAATCACTAATCACAACTCTCAACCCTAGCCTCCATCACACACGGCCGCCCCCCACCTCCTCTTGCACACGCCGCCATCGACCATCCCAAGCGCCGCCGCCGGCCGCCGCTTCTCGCCGTCTTCTACGTGATCGGACTTGTTTCCATCACTGCGACGAGGTGATTCCGTTCGTGATAAAATCCATCAGCTTTCTAGTGCAGGTTGATCGGAGGAAGATCAATTCCGGTCGTGGACCTGATTAGACGTAATCTACCGTCGCCTACCGTGAAGTGCCGATTTCCTCGTGAAACTGGTCGGAGCCAGACGCCTAGACGCCAGCAAGGTAACAATCAAAGAACCCCCTATGAATGGTTTGTTGATTTGTTTTATTGTATTGAAAGTTTCCCAGAGCTAATTTTAAACTTCCGCTGTGCCACCGGGAGACGGGATCCGGATCCGCCACCGCTTTCCCCAACAGTTTTGATTAGTAGTGCGACGTCGTTTGATGTTGGTGCGCTAGTATAGGCGAAGTCGAATCTGTGATAGCGGAGCCAGATCTGGGTAGCACTGAGATCTGAATTGCGCTCAGATCTGAGTTTGTCGGTGGTTGACTTTCACTGTAGCTTTGACTTGGGGATTTAAATATAAGTGTCGATCAACACTTAGAGAATTACGAACCCAATATTCTTCTTATTTTCTTCCCCGAGAACCCTCGATTAGTACTGTTCA
>KV005649.1:0-15344 GCA_001598015.1 Dorcoceras hygrometricum
ATTTTTGCTTTCGTTATATGGGTCTACGAAATATTTCGGCTTTCTGGGTTACTGTGTGTAACTAATGGCCTCGACCCCCTTAGAGGAGCAAAACTTAGGGACTGATCAGTAAACCATAGACACGATTCTGTCATTATATGGGTTTACAGAGTATTTCGGATTTCTGGGTTACTTGGTGTAACTAATGGCCTCGACCCCTTAGAGGAGCAAAACTTAGGGACTGATCAGTAAACCATAGACACGAAGTAATCATCAGTGCTATCTGTCAGGCTATTCTCTGTCATGCTATGCTATGCTCTGTTATGCTATGCTATGCTCTGTTATGCTATGCTTTGCTCTGTTATGCTATGCTCTGTTCTGTCTCAGCTCTGTTCTGAAATCTGTTATTCAGTATATGTATAAGTATATTTTGTATGCTCGAACGGTATCCCCCACTTGCTGAGTGTTTCTCCAAACACTCACCCCTTACTTCTCCACCCAGATAAGAATGAAGAGCAGGTAGAAGAAGAAGAACAAGAACAATTCTGGGGCTGGTGAAGATTCAGATTTCTGTTTAATTATGTATTATTCGCTTCCGCATTCTTTATTTAAATTTTATTTTCAGATGTAAAAACGATAATATTTCGATTATTATAGACTGGTTTGAGCTATGCTATGATGGCTTAATGTTTTACAATTTTTATATTGTTTAATAGTGCCGATGTCATGAGTCTCGGTCTCGGGGCGTGACACATTGTCTAAGCTGGTTAGCTTCAAACGAAAACTGGGGTCCTTTGGGTGGTTTAATGGTTACTGTGCTAAGCTTAAAATTGATTACTACCCCATACTTAGATAAACATTCTATTCCCAAAATCAAATCAAATTCAGGCATAGGCAGAACAATAAAATTGGCGGTAACTACATGTCCTTGAAACTCAAGCTCTAGGTCACGATATATACTACGAGATACCAGCTCTTCTCCTGAAGGCATAGTTACACAACGACAGCGTTTCATCATATGTTCGCGGTAATTCACACAATCACTTCAGGAACATCAGATTTCACCCTAAACGACCGCGTTTTACTTCTAATTATTAGAGAACCAGATTTCTTCTGAAGGTTCACCAAATTCAACTCCAAATCTCAATCAGATTTCACCCGAAAGAATTACAACTCGAAGCATAACATTTCTAGGATAAATCCGAAATCATCAACCAGACTTCACCTAAAAATCTAAAGTCTGGAATTTTGAAATCATCAAATCTCTAATTAATTATTCCAGGCATTACATTTCTCCCCCTCTAAAACATGAGTTCGTCCTCGAACTCATTGAAACAGAGATGGAAATCTTTGTCTCATGTCATCCTCAACTTCCCAAGTGGCTTCTTCAACTCCATGTCGATTCCACTGAATCTTTACCAATGGAATGGTTTTCATTCGGAGTTGCTTTTCCTTCTGATCAAGGATCTGAATTGGCTGTTCAAAGTAACTAAGAGTCTCATCAAGTTCAGCTTCATCAGAGGGAATAACATGAGATACATCAGGCAAATATTTCCTTAGCATAGATACATGAAAGACATCATGTATACCAGAAAGAGATGGAGGCAATGCAAGTCGATAGGCAAGATCGCCTATTTTCTCGAGAATTTCATAAGGACCGATAAAACGTGGAGACAACTTCCCTCGTTTCCCAAATCATATTGTACCCCTGAAGGAAGAAATCTTCAAGAATACTCTGTCCCCTTTTTCAAAACACAACGGTCGACGTCTGACATTCGCATATCTGGCCTGTCTATGCTGTGATGTTCTCCTTTTCTGCTGAATCACTTTCACTTTCTCAGTCATCTCTCTGATGATATCTGGTCCCAACTCAGGTACCTTTGATACATCATCCCAATACAATGGCGAACGGCATTTCCTTCTGTACAATGCCTCAAATGGAGTCATTTCAATACTCGTTTGATAACTGTTATTATACGAGAACTCCACAAGCGGTAATGAATCTTGCCATGTAATACCAAAATCCAATACTACAACTCTAAGCATATCCTCAAGATTTTGAATAGTTCGTTCAGTTTGTCCATCGGTTTGAGGATGATAAGCGTTACTCAAATGTAATTTCGTACGTAGAGCTTGTTGAAATCTACTCCAAAAGTGTGAAGTGAATCTTGGATCTCGATCCGATACAATTGATTTTGGCACACCATGAAGTCTTACTACTTCTCGAACATAGAGATTTGCCATTTGATCATGTGGATAGGTCATTCGATAAGGAATAAAACAGGCAGATTTTGTCAACCTATCGATAATTACCCAAATAGCATCACATCCTCGGGATGATTGTGGTAATTTCGTTACAAATTCCATAGAAATGTGATCCCATTTCCATTCAGGAACTGACAGATTTTGTAATAAACCAGCAGGTTTCTTCCTTTCAGCTTTTACCTGTTGGCAATTCAAGTACTTTGAAACAAAATCAGTCACATCAGACTTCATTTGTTTCCACCAGTACTGTGTTTTCAAGTCATTGTACATCTTCCTGCCACCAGGATGAATGCTAAATTTACTTCTGTGAGCCTCGCTCAAAATCTGTTGTTTCAACTCTGTAATATCTGGAACAACAAGTCTGTTATTCACATACAAGACATCATCAGTGCTTACCCGATATTCAGATTGATGTCCAGACTTGACCTTTTCCAATGACCTCTGAATATTCGAATCCCTCTTTTGTGATTCTTTGATACGCATTAATAATTCAGGTTCAGCACTGATAGCACAACTTTTATCGGCTTTACAGCTGTCTCAAATAGATATCCAGACAAACAACAATCTTCTACCAAGCTAGATACACCTACAGTAGTCAAGGACAACGCACATACCTTTCTACTAAGGGCATCTGCTGCTGCATTTGATTTCCCTGGATAATATTTGATTTTGCAATCAAAGTCTTTCAGTAAATCAAGCCATCTTTGTTGCCTCATATTCAATTCAGATTGAGAAAACAGATATTTCAGACTTTTGTGATCGGAAAATATTTCAAATTTCTCGCCGTAAAGATAATGTCGCCATATCTTTAACGCAAAAACGATGGCTGCCAATTCAAGATCATGAATTGGATATCGGATCTCATGGGGCTTCAATTGTCTCGAAGCATAGTCAATAACATGTTCCGCTGCATCAGAACACATCCCAATCCTTGGTGAGAAGCGTCACAGTAAACAACAAAACCACCAGTACCCGAAGGAATTGTCAAAACTGGTGCTGTAGTCAACCTCTTCTTCAACTCGAGAAAACGGGGTTCACAAAATTCCGACCAAATTAAGGGTGCATTCTTCTGTGTCAATTGAGTGATAGGCTTTGCAATACTCGAAAATTCCCGAATAAATCGACGGTAATAACCCGTTAAGCCCATAAAACTTCGGATTTCTGGCACAGATTTCGGTCTAGACCAGTTAATCACTGCTTATATCTTACTCGGATCAACTGAAATACCATAACCTGAAATAATATGTCCAAGGAATACCACTTTGCGCAACTATAATTCACATTTCGACAACTTGGCATATAATTTCTCATCTCATAGAGTTTTCAAAACAATTCTAAGATGGTCAGCGTGATCACACAAATTCTTCGAGTAAATCAAAATATCATCGATAAAGATAATCACGAAGTCATCAAGATATTTCTGAAAGACTCTATCATCAGACCCATAAACACTGTCGGGGCATTGGTCAATCCAAAAGGCATAACAATGAACTCATAATGACCATACCTCATTCGAAATGCAGTTTTCGATATATCCTCATCTCGCACCCTCAATTGATGATATCCAGATCTCAAATCAATCTTCGAATATACTAACGAACCTTGCAACTGATCAAACAAATCATCTATCCGAGGTAAAGGATATTGATTCTTTACCGTTTCTTTGTTTAGTTGCCGGTACTCAATACATAACCTCATTGATCCGTCTTTCTTTCGGAAAAAAAATACCGGAGCGCCCCAAGGGGAAACGCTAGGTCTAATGTATCCCTTGGAAAGAAGATCCTCAACTGTTCTTTCAACTCTTTCAATTCAACTGGTGCCATGCGATAAGGTGCTTTCGATATCGGTTGTATACCTGACATCAATTCAATACTGAAGTCTACCTCTCGAAATGGAGGCAATCCTGGGATCTCATCAAGAAAAACATCAGCAAATTCACAGACTACTGGTATATCAACCATTTCGAGCTAGTCTTCATCACATCTACTGCATAAATCAGGAATCCCTCTGCTCCCTTATACAATATATTAGTCATAGAAAGAATAGAAACTAATGGAATTCTGGCCCGTGATCCCTTACCATAAAATTTCCATTCGTCAGTTCTTTCAGGTCTGAATCGTACCACTTTCTGAAAACAATCCAATGTTGCCCTATACTTGGTTAACGTGTCTATGCCAATAATACAATCAAAATCAGACAGACCAAGCACAATATAATCAATCTCAATCTCATGACCCTCAAATTGTAGTATACAATTCTTAACATCTTTTATCGATAAGATACCCCTCCCCAGAGGTGAGGAAATTGATACTACCTCATCTAAGGGTTCAACAGACAACGCATTTGAGACAACAAAATGCTCAAAGATAAATGTATGTGAAGCACCGGTATCAACTAAGACATAAGCATGATAATTACAAAGATAGCAATTACCTGCAATCACATCATCGGGGCTGCTTGTGCTTGCTCCTCAGTCAATGCAAACACTCGTGCTTGCTGCTTAGGAGGTTGGCTCACTGTCTGGATCCCTCCCTGTCTACCCTGATGCTGAATCTATGGTTGGAATGAATGCACAGAAGAGGCTTGCCTTTCTGGTAGTGGAATTGATCTTGCTGTTCCAGTATTCTGTGAACTTCCAGAACCACGTTGAGGACATATTCTCGCAAAGTGTCCAGGTTGATTGCAGAGGTTGCAAAGGCCAAACACTCCTATACACTGTTAAGTGATGTGCCGATCTCCAAATTTGGTACAATATACATCCGGTTTTTGCCCAGCTCTCATTTGTTTAGATTCACTCGAACTAGAAGAGCTACTGGTACCTGAACGTTTAAACTGTTTTCCTTTTCCTTTAAAGAAATTTTTCTTTCCACTACTGTTACCTCCAACATCAAATCGAGGGGGTGGTGGAATCTGGGGTTTTTCTTACGATAATCTCGCTGCTGATGGCACAAAATGGGCTTGCCTTATCAACCCAGCTTCAGCTCCTTTTGCGCGATTTAGTGCATCGGCCAAAGTGTTCGGTCTACCTGTATTCACCAAGGTGAACACATCGGGATTCAAACCATTACTGATCAGCTTGAGCTTCATCGCTAACAGCAACGTGCGGAGCAAATTTGAGTAAACTTGTGAACTTGGCAACATATTCTTCAATGTTCAATTGCCCTTGTCGCAAATTTGTAAATTCTGCTCCTTTGTCCTTCCGATAAGAAACTGGAAAGAATCGTTGATAGAAATAAGTTTTCAACACAGCCCAGGTAATAACAGTACCTTGGTTTTCAAACGCTTTCTTCATTGCTATCCACCAACTCTTAGCAAGACCGTGTAGTTGATGAATTATCAGTCGCACCCGACGATCATCGGTATAATCTAACGATTCGAATAACTGTTCAATATCTTCTAACCAGTTCTCACAATCCACTGCATTTTCGGTCCTATCAATGTTGGCGGTTTCAAGGACTGGAATCGTTTCAAAAGTGTTTCCATCGGAGTTGCTGTTGCATTCAATGCATCAGTCGAAGTACTACCCTGCTCGGTTCGTGGAACTGTTCCTGTCTGCAGGGTAGTTGTTCGTCGAGGAGGCATATCTAAGAATCAAACATATTTTTTCATAATTTCTCATCATATCAATAACAAATCTCAGTCCCTCCTCTGATTAGCACACATGAATGTGTTGCTTTTCAAGAGATCGAGTTCTGATTTATACTTCGTTTAATACATGCTACTATTCAATTCAAGGAGCATATAATTCTAAAGTCTGTCCGGAATATTCTTACCATTCACTCACAAAAACAGTAAGACATATACCATACAAGTATAAGTAAATCATAATTAAAATAATCAAAAAGACTCGATCTACCCCGCTCATCTAACTTAATCCATGATCTTAGTGAGCTCTGATACCACCTGTTGTGAGGCTCTCTTCCCACAATTATTCTAATCTCGTCTTATGGGCGGTTAATTAAAGATACACGAGTTTATTATGTGAAATCTGGTTTTACATGTGAGACATGGAAATGTGATTAAGATTAATTGTTGGAATTAATCGGTTTTTAGAGATTTCTGGTGGTTCAGATTTCTGTTGTGAGTTTGGGTTGCATTTTCGGGTCAGATTTCACACTTAGAGCAATTCTGGAAATTTTGGATTTTTTCGTCTGTATGACCCACGCTACTTGTTCAAAATCTAAGTTATCAGCAGGTCTCTATTTCTTATCATGTGTCGCCCTCTTCTAGGTAGTAAGCTCTCACTACCCCTTCCCCATCAATTCAGCTCTTCCTTCCTGTTATCATGCACACATACAAAACAAGACAACAGCCGGAACACTTCGGTGAGAATTGATCTCAGTATAATTGACATATACATGCAATCACATAAAGCAGTTCATATCAAAACCAGCATATCAATCGAAATGAAATGAACATATCGTATGTATTCAGAATAAGAACTGATTCCATATCAAATCAATTCCATCAAGATTTGTATACGATCTTGACATGGATATCCATCTAACGAAATCACTCTGACTTCGAAAATAAGGTCACCTCAGACCTTGGCATTAGAATCAATTCATTCTCTTCTCATCTCATAAAATCTGATATGGAAATAAAAGATCCACTACCTGTCATGGATTGACACACACAACTTCCAGTTCTAAATCAAGAACAACAATTATAAAGTATGTGATTTTGCGGGATAACTCAAGAATTATCATTCTCGAGTATTCAAGTCCCTGACTCTCATGTCAAACTATACCTCGTTTAGCTCTGTTTTCGGATTGCTTCAAATATCAGAGCTGAGACCTTGTTGTAAGGATTCCAGAGCAATTCATAGAATCGAATTCTGATAACCGTAGCAAAGTTACAGAGATTTTAATTCAATCTAATTTATAAGAGAAAGGTCTCTGTTTTTCTGCAGAATTTCCAATGCAATCGCTATGAATTCCACGTTTCATGCTGCGTAATTACATACCAAAATAGGATATGTACACACCGCTTGAAGACAGATTCCTGTATCCACACATAACGTCAAATAGATTTCTCAACTAGCGCTAATACCTATCAGCCGCTGTTCTACATAATCAGACGTTACAGGAGAAGTCTTACTATTGCTTCCAGCTTTTACTTCCAACGGAATCAGCAGCAACCATCAGATGTCTTCTCTTTATAAATTAAAACGACACCGCAATGTACCAACAACTGGTACCATATCTCTACTAAAACAACCAACAACTGGTCATACTCGAATAACTCACACGACGTCGCATCATACCAATGACTGGTACCAGATCCCTTTCGAAACAACCAGCAGTTGGTCACACTAATAACTCAAAACGCAAGCGTACTAGACAAAACGACGTTGTATTAGGAACACGTCACCCTTGCTGCCAACAGCTGGTGCCAAATCCCGCTTCAATCACAACCAAACGGCTGGTCATGCCAATTAACTCAAACGACGACGTATCAAGGATCCCGCGAAATCAAGGTAAAATGACGTCGCGTTGCTTCCACGACTGAATCAGATTTCTCACAATACAACCGCTGATTTGCGCCTCAATCATCATCAGTCAATACCAAAAGGTTGACCAACACGTGTCGCCTTCTCGATAATCCTTGCGCCCGCACAACTGCTGCCCACAGATTTCTCCAAGCGCTATTGTCGAATAAACTCAAACGGCGACGTATCAAGGATCCCACGAAATCAAGGTAAAATGACGTCGCGTTGCTTCCACGATTGAATCAGATTTCTCACAATACAACCGCTGATTTGCGCCTCAATCATCATCAGTCAATACCAAAAGGTTGACCAACACGTGTCGCCTTCTCGATAATCCTTGCGCCCGCACAACTGCTGCCCACAGATTTCTCCAAGCGCTATTGTCGAATAGCGAAACGACGACGCACCACTAACATCAGCGATCACACCTCTACAGTATCGTTGACTTGCGTTGACATCTGAATTGCGCTACACCAGATTTCTAGCATTAGCGCTACGACTGATTTTCTTGAAACTACAGTGTTTCATCATATGTTTGCGGTAATTCACACAATCACTTCAGGAACATCAGATTTCACCCTAAACGACCACGTTGCACTTCTAATTATTAGAGAACCAGATTTCTTCTGAAGGTTCACCAGATTCAACTCCAAATCTCAATCAGATTTCACCCGAAATAATTACAACTCGAAGCATAACATTTCTAGGAGAAATCCGAAATCATCAACCAGACTTCACCAAAAATCTAAAGTCTGGAATTTCGAAATCATCAAATCTCTAATTAATTATTCCAGGCCTTACAAGGGTCCTTGAAGCGGTTGGTCTCCATTCCATGCAGATACTTACCAAGTTTGTACTTGCGATTTGCAATTCCCATATTGAGGCTAATATTTTTGTTTGTGCAGGCCCTAGGTTGGAGTAGTTAAGCAGTCAATCGCCTTTCCCCGAGCTCATAACAAGGTCTTCTTGACCCGACGTTCCATGGATGGGGTATTAAGCCCCCATGACCAGTTGATGGGGCAGTTCAAGGAGCTGCGTACTCAGAGGGAAGAGGATACAAAACAGTTATTGCTCGAGCTGGAGGCGACTCGAGCTCAGGTGCGATCCTCTGAAGCCTGATCTCATCAACTTGAGGAAGTGAACAAGGGCCTCCATTCCGAAGTCAAAAAGTTGAAGGAAGAGGCGAGACTTCCTGGAGGTTCGACAAGGAGAAGTTCTTGAAGTCTTCGGAGTTCGAGACCTTGTGCTCAGAGAAGACCTCCTTCTTCTTTGAGCACAGGTTCAATGGCTGCTTAGATCAATTCAGGGCTAACGGTTACTCGGAGAAGGAGCATCCGAACTCACTCTTAGATGTGATGCGAGCTTTGAAGGATATACCCGAGGAAGCCGAGGTGGCCGAAGGCTACACCTAGGGACCCAAAGCTGCAGATCCCCCTCCCCCTATTGTACTTAGGCTGTTTCCGCATGTTAACGAATTTTTTGATTTAATGAAATATGTTTTTTTTTCACTTTTTTTCTGTTTATCTCGAGCAATGACGTATATGAACATCGACATAAGATTTTTCCTGAAATATAGTAAAAAAATAAACGGAATATACCGAGAATAAAAAAATGACTAACTGTGAGGTGAGAATGCCCGAGGAGCATGTTGAACCACCTCGAGCTTAAATTTATAATGTAAGAGTGAGGGAATGACCAGAATGATGAAGCAAATAGGACCCATATGTTTCCAAGTGTAAGAGAACGATGCTCGAGCAGACTTTGAATCGGTTCGGTCTTAAAACTTTTAAGTAAAAATTACTAAGTGTGAAAGGTCAATGTCAAGCAGGTCGAGCTTTAATTATACTCTGGTAGGGTTGCTACCTAGGTGATGCCAATAAGAATTGGGCTTTAAGTACAGAGCAGTTCAGGCTTTAAGTTGTACTCATGTCGGGTTCCTACCCGAGGCATTTTCCTATAAGAATTGGGCCTTAAGTGCCGAGCAGGTCGGGTTGCTAAGGTATAGTTGTACCCGAGATGTTTTCCAATAAGAATTGGGCCTTAAGTTACGAGCAGGTCGGGATTTATGCTCAGGTAGGGTTGCTACCCGAGGTGTTTTTCAATAATAATTGGGATTTTTAAGTGTCGAGCAGGTTGGGATTTATTGTGGCGCCCTAGTCCACCGATTTACTATATAATCTTGAAAGTACGAAGGAATAAACATACAACTTTTTTAATTTTTAGAATTCAAAGAAATCATATGATTCAAGGATGGTTTTGCAATTAAGGAAAATAAGTCAGATCACGCAATTCAAAATAGCTCGTGGGTTTGCGATTGTGAAACAGATCAGGGATTGCGATGTTAAGAAGCTGATGAAAATAATGTGAACTGAACTCATTCAAAGTAGAAACAACTGATCATAGTAAGACCTGATACAAAAATGCATAACAGTATGTTTGTTTAATGATCAACAAAAACAAAGAGATGCAATCTGAACAGCGCGAAAATGTTGGTCCATCAAAAAACAATATCCCAGTCAGTTGGATCTGTTTTTGACATATCAAAATCTTAAATTTGATTAACACAAAATCTGCTGATATTTTACTAACAATTTAACTTAAGTGCACAGTGTTGAGCTGAAACATATAGACGTGAGCTGGAACAGTATGCTGATGTCGTTCACATGTCCAAGCTGGAGTGAGGGGACGCCCGAGCTAGTCTTGCAGAGGACATGTCTAAGCTGGAAAAGTAAGGGGATGTCCGAACTAATCTAGCAGTAGACATCCAAGCGACAGATCAAGTGCAGCGTAGAGAAGTTCAATGGAGAAGAAAATGAACAGTTCTCAGAACAGAAAAGATTAGCATCAGCTATGACAGATTAAAAGCATAATGTTAATCAGGATAAGATAAGCAACAAGCTGAGAGACCAGCTGGGAAAAAGCAGCTCAGCAACCAGCTGGTAGAGACCAGCTCAGAGACCAGCCGGGTGAGATCGGTTGAGCAACCCACTCAGAGAAGCGACCAGATCAGAGTAACGAACAGACCAACTAAGAGAAAATCAGTTTGAACACAAGTTTTTTGGAAATTGTATTGCGAGTTCAAACTGATTTGCTGTATTGTCAAATATCTTCACAGATCTCAGAAGTCAGCAATGGTTGCTGCAACAAATTTAATGAAAAGGAGCTTAAAGTCAACAAAGACTGCAAATCATTAAAAAAGGACACAAGGTACAACATTGATAGAACTTTTCAGAAGCCTTTACAACGGCTACAATTTTGTGTCAAAATGATATATTTGCACAGAGGCTACATATATCAGTGGCAAGCAGCAAGCAGCAAGAAGAATACACATATTCAACGACAGAGAAAAATAGTGCAGTAAGTCACAACCCAGGGAAGACAATGAGTAATTAGCTTTGAAGAAGCACTTCCTAGTGTGTGAGAATACATTTTGAGAGAGAGCTTACACTGTAATTTTCACACACGATTCACTCACAATTTCGATAAATGAGCTGTATAGATTAGTGAGTGAATCACAATCACAAACAATCATTGTAGCCTTTCTCACTGAGGCATTAAAGAAGTGAGTTAGACACACGCAGCTTGTGGGCTGGTGTGCATAGGTTTTTAGGAGTTCTTGCAGTCTGCTGGGCTTTGGAATGGGTTGCAGCGAGGGTCGCTGTAATCAAAATCTTCTAGTGGATCCTTCCCATTGCGGAAAAAGGGGAGATGTAGGAGATTGAGCTCCGAACTTCCATAAACAAATTCACAGCGTACATTTTATTTACTGCTTACTGCATTTATGTTTGTACGTCTGCATACATGTGTTTAAAAGCAGAGTTAAACTTTAAATTTATATAGGATAGTTTAGTTTTACTTCCGCATGTTTTTTATCATACCCGATCTTCTTCTCGGTGATCAAAATCTTTCAAGAACATGAGCTATTACAGCTTGAGATTTAACAGACCAGATCGCGCCACCAGCTCGCAGCAAGCTATGTGCTGGTACCAGCTTAGGCGCGATATGGTTGATGGTTGCGTGCTGATTTTCTAAATACCTTTTAAATGCACGTAACATACGGGTTTGGTGTTTAGGATATGTGAGAGCCTACGTAATCTGTGGCAGAGCTCATGGACACCCCTAATTTTTGGGACCAACACAGTCCTCTACAGTTTGCACCAGCCAGCTCACGCTAAATCTCCTCACCTGAAACCAAGAAAGCTAGTGAGGCTAGAGGCCCAACATGTAAATTCTTGTAAGAACATTTAAAACCATCGAGATGAAAACATAAGCTTTAACATAATGAAGTAAATATTAATCATAAACTTTCTTAAAATCTGCGGTTAGAATAACCCTTTGCTCATATAACATTTTCTGTATGAGATGTGACACGGAAGTTCTCCTAGGCCTGGTCGCTTGATCAAGCTCATCTGATATCAGGTCTATGACAAACTATCACCCATTATCACTCATGGTTGGAGGGGCACCCCGATCCATCGACCGACATCCACATTCCCGTAAGCTGTCCGTCTGTTTATGTTTGGCACATGTCATAAAAATTTGAAATAAACTTCTTTTTAAACTAACATATCACGCACACAAGTAGTTCGTCTCGTTAAAAACTAAATTTTTATTTGAAAAGACTACTGGGAGTACGATTGTATATAGCTGAAGAAATTCTGGAATCAACTCAGAATAGAAAATCAGCTCATGAGCTTAGATCAGCTCTGAATAGAAAATAGATCACTACTTATATCAACTGGATAGAAAACAGATCACGACTTAGATCAGCTCTGGATAGAAAACAGATCGCGACTTAGATCAGCTCTGGATAAAAAATAGATCATGACTTGATCAAGTCTTGGAAAGAAAACAGATGTGAGATTTGAAATATTAGTGCCTTAATTAAGGATATTAATCAGGTTTAGCATGGATCAGCTCAGGCGTGAGCTGATATGAGTGGAACAGTTTTGAGCTGAACTACTTCGTTGGGCATTATGTTGGTTTTCAGGGTGTGATTTTTTTTGAGGAAAAAAGCTTAGGAGCATGCAGCTCTTGGATTTTCTGTATCAGAGTAAACTGTTAGGAGCTGCAACGTAAGCTGGATTCAGTTTGGGGATGTTCTGGGTGCCCAGACCTGAGTATTCAGATCACGCATGTAAGGCCTGGAATAATTAATTAGCGATTTGATGATTTCGAAATTCCAGACTTTAGATTTTTGGTGAAGTATGGTTGATGATTTTGGATTTCTCCTAGAAATTTTATGCTTCAAGTTGTAATTCTTTCGGGTAAATCTGATTGAGATTTGGAGTTGAATTTGGTGAACCTTCGGAAGAAATCTGGTTCTCTAATAATTAGAAGTACAACGCGGTCGTTTAGGGTGAAATCTGATGTTCCTGAAGTGATTGTGTGAATTACCACGAACATGTGATGAAACGCTGTCGTTTCAAGAAAATCAGTCATAGCGCTAATGCTAGAAATCTGGTGTAGCGCAATTCAGATGTCAATGCAAGTCAACAATAATGTAGAGGTGTGATCGCTGATGTTAATGGTGCGTCGTTGTTTCGCTATTCGACAATAGCGCTTGGAGAAATCTGTGGGCAGCAGTTGCGCGGGCGCAAGGATTATCGAGAAGGCGACACGTGTTGGTCAACCTTTTGGTATTGACTGATGATAATTGAGGCGCAAATCAGCGGTTTGTTAGAGTAGATGCCCAACTAGCCAACTTGTGGCGTGTGGGTTTTATTGACTCTTCTGTATAACGATCTTTATTTATGAAATTCGCATTTCTTTTATGGCATTCTTTATTTTCATTATGATTATAATGTTAACAATTGTGTTGGATAAAGACCTAGAATGCACCATAGTGTATGTTAGATGTGATAGTGGATATGATGGCTATCATGAAACACATCTAATAGTCACTGTGTATTCTGAACTCGTTCGTAGTCGATTGGGCCGTCAAAAGATAAGGCCGCCCGAGCTTGAGACTAGCATCTGCGATGTGAAGTACCATGTTTCATTGAGACTCTACATGATAGGCGCCTCACTTTGACCCGTTTACTGACTCACTTGGGGTCATTAGGTGGCAGGATTGGGTGAGGTCCCGATGCATGTAGGAGTCGATGCTTCGTTGTCGAGGATTCACCGCTCGCTTTCATGCGTGGATATCCTATGCTATCTGAGGAGATAATAGTGTGATAAATCTCTGACCAGAGTACTGGATGTATTTTAGGTAAATGGGTTTGCCTAGTAACACTCATGATGTCACTATTTGATCTCTAAGATGTATGCATAGTTATCGGATCTTTAGCGACTCTCGATGGCGATGTTGCTAGGCGCTTTACCATGATCCGATGGGTAAGTCCGAAATTGTGATTTCGGAGTCACAATGATTGTGGGCCCACGACTAGCTGTATCCCTGAACCATTGTGGGTCACACAAGTACTGGATTCACGATTCCCGCACGGAAACTGAGCTCAATGTGTTGAGCATAGGAGGAGGATTTTAGGGAGTCCGACTTCCTAAAAGTCAACAGGGGTTAAAATTGCGATTTCCCAAAGTTGAGGGGCTAAACTGTAATTTTGGAATAGGTGGTCTGAAAAATTATTTTCACATCATAATATTCAGTTTTGGAAACTGAGTCGATCGGTCCGATCTGATCGACGATCGGGATTATGATGAAGCCACGGTGATTTAATTGAACCGAATGTTCATATGGACCTGGGCTTGACCCAAGTCCATTGGTCCGGTTCAAGCCCATGTATGTTTTAAATACAAGACTTGGTCTAGGGCATGTCAAAACACAACTTTTTGCATCTCACAACCCTAAAAAGCGCCGCCCCTCCTCTTCATAAGCCTCACGGCCGTCGGCCACTTCTTGCGTCGTCGCCGCACCGCCGCCCGCCGCCGGTGATCACGTGAGTGGACTTGTTCCGATCAGCGTGACGAGGATATTCCGTTCGTGCAAAATTCGGCAGGCCTTCTACTGCAGGCTGACGAAGGAATCCTGCTTCCGGTCGTGGACCTGATTAAGGAGTTTCTACCGCCGCCTACCGTGAAGAGCCAGATTTCCTGTGAATTTGGTTGGAGCCAGGCGCCTAGACGCCAGCAAGGTGACATTCTATAAAACATCCTATGTATGATTAATAGAATATATTTGATGTATTGAACGTTTTTCGGGGCAACCCGGGAAACGGGATCCGGATCCGCCATTGTCGCCAACAGTGGTATCAGAGCCAAGGCTCGGATCTATCAATACATAATTTGTTCCTTATTGCATCAAATCACAAATTTTCGAAAATCAAAAAAACAAAAAACACGGCGGCACTGTAGCCTCCGCATGCAGGCACTGTAGCCGTTGAACGTTTTTCGGGGCAACCCGGGAAACGGGATCCGGATCCGCCATTGTCGCCAACAGTGGTATCAGAGCCAAGGCTCGGATCTATCAATACATAATTTGTTCCTTATTGCATCAAATCACAAATTTTCGAAAATCAAAAAAACAAAAAACACGGCGGCACTGTAGCCTCCGCATGCAGGCACTGTAGCCGCCGCACGCCGGCACTGTAGCCGCCGCACGCCGGCACTATAGCTGCCGCACGCTGCTCGTGGGACGGGGACCCCCGGG
>KV005649.1:29074-61764 GCA_001598015.1 Dorcoceras hygrometricum
TATCTGCCTAACACAAGACCAAGAGTTCAAGATAACTGAGCAAACAATTAACAACAACTAGGGAAGAATTACAACCAAAAGCTACAACTGCTGGAAATTTAGCTCAACAGCTACTCAAACAGATGCGGCCACTCGCTCTGCATCTTTTCCTCCATCTCCCAAGTAGCCTCTTCCCTGCCATGTTTTCTCCACTGCAACATCACCAACGTAATGGTTTTATTCCTCAATTGTTTCTCTTTTCTGCCAAGGATCTGCAAGGGATATTCCTGATAGCTCAACGACTGATCTATCTCAACTTCGTCGGTTCTAAGTACATGAGACGGATCTGGCTCATACTTTCTCAACATGGAAACATGGAAAACATCATGTAAAGAAGATAATTCCGGAGGCAACAACAGCCGATACGCTAACGGGCCAATCCTCTCAACAATTTCATACGGTCCGACGTAACGAGGAGCTAACTTTCTCTTGCGTCCAAAGCACATAACACTACGAAACGGAGAAACTTTGAGAAAACCTGATCACCAACCTGAAACTTGAGAGGTCGACGCCTCTTATTTGCATAACTGGCTTGGAGATCCTGGGCAGCTTTCATTCGCTATCGAACTAGATCCACATGATCCTTCATTTGCTGCACAAAGTCAGGGGTAGATAGCTGCTTCTCCCCCACTTCTTCCCAACATACCGGCGATCTGCATTTTCTGCCGTACAAAGCCTCAAAAGGCTCCATGCCAATCGTCACCTGATAGATGTTATTGTAGGAAAACTCTACTAAACAAAACGCGTCTTGCCAGCTACCTCCGAAATCCAACACAATAGCTCGTAACATATCCTACAACGTCTGGATAGTTCGCTCAGATTGGCCATCTGTCTGGGGGTGATACGCTGTGCTCATCGCCAATCTGGTACCCAAAGCTGTTTGCAAACTCTTCCAAAACCTGGAAGTAAACCTCGGATCTCGGTCTGAGACGATCGAAACAGGCACACCGTGCAATCTAACAACAAAATCAACGTACAGCTTCGCCATTTTCTTCAACGAGAAAGTCATCCCATAGGGAATAAAAATGTGCAGACTTCGACAAACGGTGATAACCACCCAAATAGCATCGCATCCTCTGCTGGAACGAGACAGATGCGTCACGAAATCCATAGCTATGTGCTCCCAATTCCACTGGGCACTTCCAGACTCTGTAATAAACCACCAGGTCTCATCCTTTCAGCCTTGACTTGCTGACAATTCAGACATCTAGCCACAAAATCCGTAACGTCGCTCTTCAAACCATCGCACCAGAAGTGAGACTTTAAGGCATAATACATCTTCCTCACGCCTGGATGAACACTGTGCCTGCTGCAGTGCGCTTCTTTAAGGATATCTTCCTTCAAATCAATCAGATTTGGCACAACCAACCGGCCACGGAATCTCAAACAACCATCAGAAGAGACAGAATACTCCTCAAGCTGTCCAGCTCTAACCTTCAGATTTAGTTCATGGATGGAAGGATCTGTTCTTTGAGCAGCTCTAATGCTCGCAACAATTTGTGGCTCAACTTGGAAAGAAGACACCACAACATAATCCTCAGCTGGGTAAAAACGCCAACCAATAGTGCTTAAATGCTCATGCACCTTCGAAATCTGGACAGATGCAAGCATCGCCAATTGAGATTTCCTACTCAAGGCATCAGCCACTACATTAACTTTCTCAGGCTTGTATTGAATCTCACAATCAAAATCCTTAATCAGCTCCATCCATCTACGCTGTCTCATATTCAAATCTGACTGAGAAAACAAATACTGGTGACTATTGTGGTCCGAATACACCACGAACTGCTCACCATACAAATAGTGGCGCCAAATATTCAAAGCAAAGACCACGGCTGCTAGCTCTAAATCATGACTGGGTATCGAGTCTCATACGGTTTCAACTGCCGAGAAGCATAAGAAATGACTCGACCATTCTGCATCAACACACATCCCAATCCATTGAGAGAAGCATCGGAACAAACAACAAAACCACCTGAACCAGACGACAAAGGTAACACAGGCGCAGAAGTTAGCTTCTCTTTGAGCAACTGAAAACTGCTCTCACATTGCTCAGTCCAAACAAAATGCTTGTCCTTCTGGGTCAACTGCGTCATCGGCTTAGCTATACTAGAAAATCTCTCAATAAAACGACGATAATAGCCAGCCAGACCCAAGAAACTACAAATCTCCGACACATTCCTGGAACGCTCCCAATTGACAACAGCTTCCACCTTACTGGGATCCACAGAAATCCCATCTGCTGAAATCACATGACCCAGAAACACAACTCTAGGAGAATAAGATCACACCGCCAGAGGTAGACACGGAAACAGCATCGCGCAAAGGAATGGTACACAGACCATGCTCAACAACAAACGAATCAGAAATAAACGAATGCGATGCACCGGTGTCAAACAACACACGCGCAGGAAAATCAAAAACAAGGCAAGTACCTGTGATCACCCGACTCGGCGTCTCCTCGGCCTGCTCCCTAGTGATGGCGTTAACTTGAGCATGCTGGGGTCCAGAAAAGAAAGGCTGAGACGACTGTCCGAACCGTGATGGACCAGGCTGCTGAAATGGCCTGAACTGAGTCTCACCCAACCGGGGCTGCTGAAACTGAGGGGAACGACCCCTAGACTGACCTCCACGACCCTGAGGCTGGGTCGCGGTCTGCTGTGATCCAGCTGACGAACACACTCTAGGAAAATGCCCGTACTGACCACAAATGTTGCAGGAACCCTGCACACCAACACACTGGGTAGAAGGATGATTTCCACCGCAAAAACCACAAAACTCAGCCCAAGAACCACTGCTACTCAAGCTGCCTGAACCAGAAGAGCCAGAACCTGACTTCTTCTTGAACTGCTGACCACGGGGACGGAACCTCTGACGGCCAGACTGCTGTGCTACCTGTGGCTGTTGCTGCTGCTGGGGCTGATAGGCTGACTGGGAGGACTGCGAAGACTGCGCTCCCTGAATAACAGGACGACCACCCTGCGCTGCCTGCTGCCTACGAGCACGATGACTCCGCAAGCCCTCCTCAATATCGATAGCAGAATCCATGGCCTCAGCATAACTCTTGGGCTTATTGGTAAGCACCATCTGATACAAATCTTCATTCAAGCCCTCAAGAAATGTAGTCCGCTTGGCCCTCTCCCGGCCAGAAACCCGGGGAATGTACACCAACAGAGAAGAAAAGTTCTTAGCATACTCCCAAAAAGTCATCGAACCCTACTCCAGATGATCGAACTCCCGTTCCTGGACATTCACATAAGACTCGGGTACATACTCCTGCCGGAAGGTCTCGCAAAAACTGCCCCAAGAGATCCCAACACCGGTCTCCAACAAAGTACTCGAAGCGCCAAGCCACGAGCGCTCCGCAGCCTTCCTGAGCAAGAGGGTCACTAAACTCAGACGAAGATCATCATCATACTGCACCCGATCGAAAAGACCGATGATATTCCGGAGCCACGAGTCTGCATCTTCACTGGACTCTTCACCATAGCAGACTGGAGGGTTCATCCTCTGAAACCACGCTATCACGACATCCATCCTCTCCACAAAAGGTGCCGCAACCTCAACTTCCTCCTCGTCGCTAACATGAGTACGACTGCGAGAACTACGCCTATCCTCATTCTGTCCTGCTGATTCCTCAAACTGCCCCTACCTCTACCACGATATCTAGGCGGCATCTACGAAAATGCTCAACAGGATCAAGATAAACAGAACAGGTACAGCATAGATAGCATATAACACCGAAATATGCAGCACGGAGTCACATAGTCAAGCACATGCAACACACGACACTGTGCCTAGACTCAAGTGTGATCAAAGAAATTGAACTTATCCCAGCTTACTCTGATACCAAAAATGTCAGGCATCGTGCTCATATCAGAGTAAAACACACAAACACATGCGGAAGCTATTAAAAAGCGGGTAAAATTTTCGCTTTTGGCCTGACGGTTTAAAACCATATAATTTAAAATAGTGCGATACTCAAAATAGATCCCAGTTTATAAAAAACTACACGCGGGCTACCAGCCAACAACAACAGTATAGCATAACAACAACAACAACATGTATCAGACTCCAACAACAAAGTACAACAACAAAGCGCAGGGCATCCCCTGGCTAAGAATACTGATACATATAAATATGCTATACGCCACTGGGATACTCTAACCACCTCCTGGGGCACAACCAGCTGGGTTAAAACCACGACCAGCTATAAAACCTGGGTTCCCTGAAAACAACACAATCAAAGAAAACAACCAAGCCCCAGAGGGACATGGGGTCAAACCCCAGTACGGAGAGCAACTGAAATAGCTAAAAGAAATGCATAAGATAAAATGCAGATGCTATGCATGAGACCCCAGATAACAGCTGAAGGCTACAACCAACAAGGGATCCAAGGAACTCAAACATAGCTCCACAAGATCAGCAACGAATCAGTGGCCACGGGGTGAGTTCAAAGTGTGGTAATGAGCAACTCGCCTTGACACTCCACCCAAATACAAGATGCATCAAACAACTCAACCTACCGTTGCCTCGCCCATGAACTATGGTAGTTAACCACTCGGCGCATGGTGGCTAACAAATCCCAGCAGGGAGATGAGAGTGCGGTATTGTCGCTCGCCCTCGCATCCTGGTAAGAAACAACAGCAATAAAATGGAATACGAAGCAATGGCTGCAACAGAATATGAATGCAATATGGGTAATGCGTGTATGCATAAACATAGCAGCTAAAATCAACAGCAATCACATATGCACACAGCAACATCCACGGCAATGCACAACAGCCATCTAGCATTCAATCTCACGCCAATTCCCAGCTACATCAAGCTCAGATCCGTACCTTATACTTCTGTGCAAAAATTACCACAAAACAGGCCCGAGAGATCTGGATTGCAACCTGCTAAATAAACACAACAGATCTCAGGCTCAACACAGAAGGTCACGGCCAATTATAGAAACTCACGGCTGGGAGTCATTCACTCCAACAGCTATCAAATCCAACAATACCACTAACAAGAAGCTTAAACAAAGGCTAATACTAAGATCTCGACAACAATTCGAAGTTCTACCTCAATGACGCAACACACGGCCGAAGACAGCAACTTCGCGATCTCGCTCTATCCAACGACCGCCTCCAAGAGTTGTATAGAAAGGAAGAGTTTCTCGAGAGGAGTACAACGCTACCTCAAACGCCCAAAACAACGGTCGGAAACGACGGGAATTCGCTGGAGAAACTCACGGTGAACAGTACTTAGGGTTCCAAGCGAAGAACAACAATCGGGAGAATATTTCTCTAAGTATGGGATCTAGTGAAGTAATAGAAGATCACGCTTCTAACATATATACCCGCTAGAAATCTGGTTAAAATCATGCACCGACAAAAACAGATCCCTCTACAAGATAACGCAAGCGCTAACAAAACGGCGTCGCTCAGGACACGTCAGCAAATCTGGTCGCTACCGCTAAACGTTGGAAACACGCTACGCACACAACAGCGATCGCTACAGGAGAGTTGACCAGCGTTGACGTCTGTTCCCAGAACTCGCGCTACACACAACAGATCTCTCCTTACGCGAGCAGACCTCTCCCTAGCGTTAGACCAAATACGACGTCGCACCAACTTATCCTAACGACAGCGTTTCAATTAAATAAAACAACGTAGCTTCGCACACGTCAGCAAATATAAAGACAGCACGCTAAACTCTTAAACATTGATCGCTGGCAACAGATCTCTCCCGCAAGCGTTTAGAAGATCACGCTTCTAACATATATACCCGCTAGAAATCTGGTTAAAATCATGCACCGACAAAAACAGATCCCTCTACAAGATAACGCATGCGCTAACAAAACGGCGTCGCTCAGGACACGCAGCAAATCTGGTCGCTACCGCTAAACGTTGGAAACACGCTACGCACACAACAGCGATCGCTACAGGAGAGTTCACCAGCATTGACGTCTGTTCCCAGAACTCACGCTACACACAACAGATCTCTCCTTACGCGAGCAGACCTCTCCCTAGCGTTAGACCAAATACGACGTCGCACCAACTTATCCTAACGACAGCGTTTCAATTAAATAAAACAACGTAGCTTCGCACACGTCAGCAAATCTAAAGACAGCACGCTAAACTCTTAAACATTTATCGCTGGCAACAGATCTCTCCCGCAAGCGTTCACCACAACGGCACCGTTTCCTTTGCGCTACAGGAACTTGCTGACAACATCCAGAATAACATAAGAGCTAACAGATAACCTTACGTCATCACACTGATTGCTAACTCAACCAATACTTCAACAGCAACGCTTACGTCAGCAATTGCTATGCCAACGCGCAACAGAAAACATGACGTCAGCAAATCTGCCAACATACGAAAAAATCCAAAATTTCCAGAATTGCTCTAAGTGTGAAATCTGACCCGAAAATGCAACCCAAACTCACAACAGAAATCTGAACCACCAGAAATCTCTTAAAAACCGATTAATTCCAACAATTAATCTTAATCACATTTCCATGTCTCACATGTAAAACCAGATTTCACATAATAAACTCGTGTATCTTTAATTAATCGCCCATAAGACGAGATTAGAATAATTGTGGGAAGAGAGCCTCACAATAGGTGGTATCAGAGCTCACTAAGATCATGGATTAAGTTAGATGAGCGGGGTAGATCGAGTCTTTTTGATTAATTTAATTATGATTGACTTATACTTGTATGCTATATGTCTTACTGTTTTTGAATTGTATATTGCATGATTGATGTGAGTGAATGGTAAGAATATGCCGGACAGACTTTAAAATTACATGCTCCTTTAATGGAATAGTAGCATGTATTAAACGAAGTATGAATCAGAACTCGATCTCTTGAAAAGCAGCACATTCATGTGTGCTAATCAGAGGAGGGACTGAGATTTGTTATTGATAGATGAGGAATTATGAACAAATCTGTTTGATTCATAGATATGCCTCCTCGACGAACAACTCCCCGACAGACAGGAACAGTTCCACGAACAGAGCAGTGTAGTACTTCGAATGATGCATTGAATGCAAAAGCAACTCCAATGGAAACACTTTTGAAACGATTCCAGTCCTTCAAACCGCCAACACTGACAGGAACCGAAAATGCAGTGGATTGTGAGAACTGGTTAGAAGATATTGAACAGTTGTTCGAAGCGTTAGATTATACCGATGATCGTCGGGTGCGACTGATAATTCATCAACTACACGGTCTTGCTAAGAGTTGGTGGATAGCAATGAAGAAAGCGTTTGAAAACCAAGGTACTGTTATTACCTGGGCTGTGTTCAAAACTGCTTTCTATCAGTGATTCTTTCCAGTTTCTTATCGGAAGGACAAAGGAGCAGAATTTGCAAATTTGCGACAAGGGCAATTGAACATTGAAGAATATGTTGCCAAGTTCACAAGTTTACTCAAATTTGCTCCGTACGTTGCTGTTAGCGATGAAGCTCAAGCTGATCAGTACATAAATGGTTTGAATCCCGATGTGTTCACCTTGGTGAATACAGGGAGACCGAACACTTTGGCCGATGCACTAAATCGCGCAAAAGGAGCTGAAGATGGGTTGATAAGGCAACGAGGAGCCCAGTTTGTGCCATCAGCAGCGAGATTATCGCAAGAAAAACCCCAGATTCCACCACCCCCTCGATTTGATGTTGGAGGTAACAGTAGTGGAAAGAAAAATTTCTTTAAAGGAAAAGGAAAATAGTTTAAACGTTCAGGTACCAGTAGCTCTTCTAGTTCGAGTGAATCTAAACAAATGAGAGCTGGGCAGAAACCGGATGTATATTGTACCAAATGTGGAGGTCGGCACATTACTGAAAAATGTAGAGGAGTGTTTGGCCTTTGCAACCTCTGCAATCAACCTGGACACTTTGCGATAATATGTCCTCAACGTGGGTTTGGAAGTTCACAGAATACTGGAATAGCAAGATAAATTCCAGTACCAGAAAGGCAAGCCTCTTCTGTGCATTCATTCCAACCACAGATTCAGCATCCAGGGTAGACAGGGAGGGAGCCAGACAGTGAGCCAACCTCCTAAGCAGCAAGCACGAGCCCCTGATGATGTGATTGCAGGTAATTGCTATCTTTGTAATTATCCTGCTTATGTCTTAGTTGATACCGGTGCTTCACATACATTTATCTCTGAGCATTTTGTTGTCTCAAATGCGTTGTCTGTTGAACCCTTAGATGAGGTAGTATCAATTTCCTCACCTCTGGGGAGGGGTATCTTATCGATAAAAGCTGTTAAGAATTGTATACTACAATTTGAGGGTCATGAGATTGAGATTGATTGTATTGTGCTTGGTCTGTCTAATTTTGATTGTATTATCGACATAGACACGTTAGCCAAGTACAGGGCAACAATGGATTGTTTTCAGAAAGTGGTACGATTCAAACCTGAAAGAACTGACGAATGGAAATTTTATGGTAAGGGATCATGGGCCAGAATTCCGTTAGTTTCTGTTCTTTCTATGACTAATCTATTGCAGAAGGGAGCAGAGGGATTCCTGATTTATGCAGTAAATGTGATGAAGACTAGCTCGAATCTGGTTGATATACTAGTAGTCTGTGAATTTGCTGATGTTTTTCCTGATGAGATCCCAGGATTGCCTCCATTTCGAGAGGTAGACTTCAGTATTGAATTGATGCTAGGTACACAACCGATATCGAAAGAACCTTATCGTATGGCACCAGTTGAATTGAAAGAGTTGAAAGAACAGTTGGAGGATCTTCTTGCCAAGGGATACATTAGACCTAGCGTTTCCCCTTGGGGCGCTCCGGTATTGTTTGTATGAAAGAAAGAAGGATCAATGAGGTTATGTATTGACTACCGGAAACTAAACAAAGAAACGATAAAGAATCGATATCCTTTACCTCGGATAGATGATTTGTTTGATTAGTTGCAAGGTTCGTTAGTATATTCGAAGATTGATTTGAGATCCGGATATCATCAATTGAGGGTGCGAGATGAGGATATATCGAAAACTGCATTTCGAACGAAGTATGGTCATTATGAGTTAATTGTTATGCCTTTTGGATTGACCAATGCCCCGGCAGTGTTTATGGGTCTGATGAATAGAGTCTTTCAGAAATATCTTGATGATTTTGTGATTATCTTTATTGATGATATTCTGATTTACTCGAAGAATTTGTGTGATCACGTTGACCATCTTAGAATTGTTTTGAAAACTATACAAGATGAGAAATTATATGCCAAGTTGTCGAAATGTGAATTCTAGTTGCGCAAAGTGGTATTCCTTGGACATATTATTTCAGGTGATGGTATTTCAGTTGATCCGAGTAAGATAGAAGCAGTGATTAACTGGTCTAGACCGAAATCTGTGCCAGAAATCCGAAGTTTTATGGGCTTAGCGGGTTATTTCCGTCGATTTATTCGGGATTTTTTGAGTATTTCAAAGCCTATCACTCAATTGACACAGAAGAATGCACCCTTCATTTGGTCGGAAGCTTGTGAAGCCAGTTTCTCGAGTTGAAGAAGAGGTTGACTACAGCACCAGTTTTGACAATTCCTTCGGGTACTGGTGGTTTTGTTGTTTACTGTGACGCTTCTCACCAAGGATTGGGATGTGTTCTGATGCAGCGAGAACATGTTATTGCCTATGATTCAAGACAATTGAAGCCCCATGAGATCCGATATCCAATTCATGATCTTGAATTGGCAGCCATCGTTTTTGCGTTAAAGATATGGCGACATTATCTTTACGGCGAGAAATTTGAAATCTTTTCTGATCACAAAAGTCTGAAATATCTATTTTCTCAATCTGAATTGAATATGAGGCAACTAATATGGCTTGATTTACTGAAATACTTTGATTGCGAAATCAAATATTATCCAAGGAAATCAAATGCAGTAGCAGATGCCCTTAGTAGAAAGGTATGTGCATTGTCCTTGACTACTGTAGGTGTATCTAGCTTGGTAGAAGATTGTTGTCTGTCTGGATATCTATTTGAGACAGTTGTAAAGCCGATAAAAGTTTGTGCTATCAGTGCTGAACCTGAATTATTAATGCGTATCAAAGAAGCACAAAAGAGGGATTCGAATATTCAGAGGTCATTGGAAAAGGTCAAGTCTGGACATCAATCTGAATATCGGGTAAGCGCTGATGATGTCTTGTATGTGAATAACAAACATGTTGTTCCAAATATTATAGAGTTGAAACAACAGATTTTGAGTGAGGCTCACAGAAGTAAATTTAGCATTCATCCTGGTGGCAGGAAGATGTACAATGACTTGAAAACACAGTACTGATGGAAACAAATGAAGTCTGATGTGACTGATTTTGTTTCAAAGTGCTTGAATTGCCAACAGGTAAAAGCTGAAAGGAAGATACCTGCTGGTTTATTACAAAATCTGTCAGTTCCTGAATGGAAATGGGATCACATTTCTATGAACTTTGTAACGAAATTACCACAATCATCCCGAGGATGTGATGCTATTTGGGTAATTATTGATAGGTTGACGAAATCTTCCTGTTTTATTCCTTATCGAATGACCTATCGACATGACCAAATGGCAAATCTCTATGTTCGAGAAGTAGTAAGAATTCATGGTGTGCCAAACTCAATTGTATCGGATCGAGATCCAAGATTCACTTCACACTTTTGGAGTAGCTTGCAACAAGCTCTACGTACGAAATTACATTTGAGTATCGCTTATCATCCTCAAACCGATGGACAAACTGAACGAACTATTCAAACTCTTGAGGATATGCTTAGAGCTGTAGTATTGGATTTTGGTATTACATGGCAAGATTCATTACCGCTTGTGGAGTTCTTGTATAATAACAGTTATCAAACGAGTATTGAAATGGCTCCATTTGAGGCATTGTACGGAAGGAAATGCCGTTCGTCATTGTATTGGGATGATGTATCAAAGGTACCTGAGTTTGGACCAGATATCATCAGAGATATGACTGAGAAAGTGAAAGTGATTCAGCAGAAAATGAGAACAGCACAGCATAGACAGGCCAGATATGCGAATGTCAGACGTCGACCGTTGTGTTTTTAAAAAGGGGACAGAGTATTCTTGAAGATTTCTTCCTTCAGGGGTACAATTCGATTTGGGAAACGAGGGAAGTTGTCTCCAAGTTTTATCGGTCCTTATGAAATTCTAGAGAAAATAGGCGATCTTGCCTATCGACTTGCATTGCCTCCATCTCTTTCTGGTATATATGATGTCTTTCATGTATCTATGCTAAGGAAATATTTGCCTGATGTATCTCATGTTATTCCCTCTGATGAAGCTGAACTTGATGAGACTCTTAGTTACTTTGAACAACCTATTCAGATCCTTGATCAGAAGGAAAAGCAACTCCGAATGAAAACCATTCCATTGGTAAAGATTCAGTGGAATCGACATGGAGTTGAAGAAGCCACTTGGGAAGTTGAGGATGACATGAGACAAAGATTTCCATCTCTGTTTCAATGAGTTCGAGGACGAACTCATGTTTTAGAGGGGGAGAAATGTAATGCCTGGAATAATTAATTAGAGATTTGATGATTTCAAAATTCCAGACTTTAGATTTTTGGTGAAGTCTGGTTGATGATTTCGGATTTATCCTAGAAATGTTATGCTTCGAGTTGTAATTCTTTCGGGTGAAATCTGATTGAGATTTGGAGTTGAATTTGGTGAACCTTCGGAAGAAATCTGGTTCTCTAATAATTAGAAGTACAACACGGTCGTTTAGGGTGAAATATGATGTTCCTGAAGTGATTGTGTGAATTACCGCAAAAATATGATGAAACGCTGTCGTTTCAAGAAAATCAATCATAGCGCTAATGCTAGAAATCTGGTGTAGCGCAATTCAGATGTCAACGCAAGTCAACAATACTGTAGAGGTGTGATCGCTGATGTTAGTGGTGCGTCATCGTTTTGCTATTCGACAATAGCGCTTGGAGAAATCTGTGGGCAGCAGTTGCACGGGCGCAAGGATTATCGAGAAGGCGACACGTGTTGGTCAACCTTTAGGTATTGACTGCTGATGATTGAGGCACAAATCAGCAGTTGTGTTGTGAGAAATCTGATTTAGTCGTGGAAGCAACGCGACGTCGTTTTACCTTGATTTCGCGAGATCCTTGATACGTCGCCGTTTGAGTTAATTTGCGTGACCAGCCGTTGGGTTGTGATTGAAGCGGGATTTAGCACCAGCTGTTGGCAGCAAGGATGACGTGTTCCTAAAACAACGTCATTTTGTCTAGTACGCTTGAGTTTTGGGTTATTAGCGTGACCAGCTGCTGGTTGTTTCGAAAGGGATCTGGTACCAGCCGTTGGTATGATGCGACGTCGTATGAGTTATTTGAGTATGACAAGTTGTTGGTTGTTTCAGTAGAGATCTGGTACCAGTTGTTGGTACACTGCGGTGTCATTTTAATTTATAAAGAGAAGTACAACATCTGATGGTTGCTGCTGATTCCGTTGGAAGTAAAAGTGGAATCAGTAGTAAGAATTCTCCTGTAACGTCTGATTATGTAGAAAAACGGCTGATAGGTATTAGCGCTAGTTGTAAAATCTATTTGACGTTATGTGTGGATACATGAATCTGTCTTCAAGCGGTGTGTACATATCCTATTTTGGTATGTAATTACGCAGCATGACACGTGGAATTCATAGCGATTGCATTGGAAATTCTGCAGAAAAATTGAGACATTCTCTTATAAATTAGATTGAATTCAAATCTCTGTAACTTTGCTACGGTTATCAGAATTCGATTCTGTGAATTGCTCTGGAATCCTTACAACAAGGTCTCAGCTCTGATATTTGAAGCAATCCGAAAACAGAGCTAAACGAGGTATAGTTTGACATGAGAGTCAGGGACTTGAATACTCGAGAATGATAATTCTTGAGTTATCACGCAAAATCACATACTTTATAATTGTTGTTCTTGATTTAGAACTGGAAGTTGTGTGTGTCGATCCATCACAGGTAGTGGATCTTTTATTTCCATATCATATTTTATGAGATGAGAAGAGAATGAATTGATTCTAATGCCAAGGTCTGAGGTGACCTTATTTCGAAGTCAGAGTGATTTCGTTAGATGGATATCCATGTCAAGATCGTACACGAATATTTATGGCATTGATTTCAGATGGAATCAGTTCTTAGTCTGAAGACATACGATATGTTCATTTCCTTTCGATTGATATGCTGGTTTTGATATGAACTGCTTTATGTGATTGCATGTATATGTCAATTATACTGAGATCAATTATCACCGGTGTGTTCCGGCTGTTGTCTTGTTTTGTATGTATGCATGATAACAGGAAGGAAGAGCTGAATTGATGGGGCAGGGGTAATGAGAGCTTACTACCTAGAAGAGGGCGACACACTAGAAGAAATAGAGACCTGCTGATAACTTAGATTTTGAACAAGTAGCGTGGGTCATTGTGATAGCTGGTTTTGTATTGCAGCTGCATAAGTTGTAAGCGTGAATTAGGGTGTTGTAATCGTTGTACTGTGATTCTCTGTATTATAAATAAACATTTTTTGCGAACCAGACTTGTAGACAAAAAAAAATATATATGTAAAACCAGATTTCATTTAATAAACTCCTGTATCTTTAATTAATCGCCCATAAGACGAGATTAGAATAATTGTGGGAAGAGAGCCTCACAACGCATGTTGTGCCATGCTAGTTAATGGAATCATCTTAGGCATAAGCTGGAAGTAAAGTTCTGTGTAGACAAGAGTTTTTTTGTAGTTTTTCAGCTTAGACGAGAGATGTTCGTGGTTATCGGATCGGGCAAGAGCTATACCGGACCTCAGGTTTGGCCAGAACTGGTTGGATGGCGTGAGCTGACCAGTGCGTGATATGGTCTGCTAATGCGATCTGATGCTGTTGTGCATGGTGTGAGCTGTTTCATATGGTCAGATCAGGTATGAGATGATCTAGCCCTTCCGAGCTGTAGGGAACGCGATATGTGTACATGAGAGCTGTTTAGTGTGCGAGAGCTGATCTGAGTAGCAAGCATGATCTGTTGGCGAGCATGATCTGAGTAGCGAGCATGATCTATTGGGAGCGTAATATGTTTGTGTGCGCAAGCTGATTTCGTAGGAGTGCTGAGCTGCATGCCTAAGCTGGTATCAACTTTGAGACCTGAGCTAGTCGGTGGCTACTGTAGATCAGATCGTGGGGACTTAAGTTATATATATATTGACTTTGACCAAGTGTTAGCCATTATTTCCAACACTTAGATATTTTCTTCTCCTCTATAGTTCGAGCTCTTACCCTGTCGCGAAACCCTTGTTACTGTTCACTGAACCTTATCTTCTACGATTTCCAATGGTAAAGGTCTCAGCTTGGAACAAGGCTGGTATCTTTGTGTTCCTCTCTTTAAGCTCGTCCTTTCTATACCGATATTGGAGCCGTTCGTTGGCTGGAAGAGTGAGCGTGAAGATAGTCGAGACGTACAACTTTTCGTGATTTTTTAGAGATGATTTCTTATAGTTGAGCAGGTTATAGCTTGGTGATCGACTGAGCGTCTCTGTCGAGATTTCTCCACAAGAGTTGGGGAAAAGCAACAGACAGTTGGCCAGAGCTGTTGGTTTCAGAACGCGAGATGTCTGGAGTTGGGGAAAAACAGCATATAGTTTACCCCTTGTCCCTCAGGGAATGTTTGGTTGTTATGTTGCCATTCAGGTTACCCAAGTACGTCAGCTGTCCCGGAGGGTGCATCAGCTAGTGGAGCCCCGAGGGGTAGATCTAGTATCTCAGAGACATAGTTTTCATCGAGTCGATTACCGGTGAATTCCTCGTGTAGATGTTGCTATTTAGATTTGATTATGGTACTGTTGGGATACATTGTTCGTATTGGTTTCTTATGTTTTTTGTTTTGGTTTTTGTCATAAAACCTTTATTTTGAGTATGAGTGTATTTTTAAGTTATATTTTCGTTCAAGCCAAAAAGAAAAATTTTAACCACCTTTTAAGCTTTCATGATTTAGCGTTAATTGCGTGTTTATTATTTGATTAAGAGCATCGGGCTTGACATTTGGTATCAGAGCTTAAACTGGGATAAACTCAATTTATGTGCTAGTTCACTCGAGTCTAGGCACAATATTGTTTTGTTGCATGTGCTTGACTATGTGCTTTGCCTGCTACTTTTATCTTATCGCCTTAGCGTCTTGTAGATGCCGCCAAGGAGGAGAGGTAGAGCTAGGAGACGAGTCCCGAAAGAGTCTGGGGCTCAGAATCGAGAGGAAGATGTAGTTCAGCCGAGCGTTCCCTTGCGTAGGTGAGCTAGGAAGGTAGAGGACGAGGTCGATCGGTTGATGTCTCATGTGGATGAGATGGAGTTGGTTTTAGCGAGGTTTCAGAGGATGAACCCTCAGATGTTCTCGAGTGCTGAGGGAGGTTGTGAAAACCCAGGAAAAGAAAATTTCGACGGTCAACTCAGATCTGGGACGTTCAACTCAGATTCGATTCGGTCAACTCAGATCCGGGACGGTCAACGGTCAACTCAGATTTGAGACAGTCAACTCAGATCTGAACAGTTGGCAGTCAATCAGATCTGAATAGTCAGCAGTCAACTCAGATCTGAACAGTAAGCAGTCAACTCAGATCTGGGATATCAACAGTCAACTCAGATCTGGGATAGCCAACTCAGCTGGTCAATAGTCAGACAATCAATACAGCTGGTCAACAGTCAACTCAGGAAGATTCGATTCGGTCAACTCAGATCCGGGACGGTCAACGGTCAACTCAGATTTGAGACAGTCAACTCAGATCTGAACAGTTGGCAGTCAATCAGATCTGAATAGTCAGCAGTCAACTCAGATCTGAACAGTAAGCAGTCAACTCAGATCTGGGATATCAACAGTCAACTCAGATCTGGGATAGCCAACTCAGCTGGTCAACAGTCAGACAATCAATACAGCTGGTCAACAGTCAACTCAGGACTGGTCAACCCATCTTTGGACTGGTCAACTCAGCTTTGGACGGTCAATTCAGATTTGGCGAATTCATATTTGGCGATGCAAATTCAGATTTGGCAACGCAAATTCAGATTTGGCGACGCAAATTCAGATTTGGCGATGTAAATTCAGAGTTGGTAAAGAAAATTCCGCCCGCGAATTTCAATAAGCTTCTCGCAATAGTAACTGCCAATTTAGAGGGATTAAAGGCCAATTAAGAGACCCAAATCAATGTCTACACTAATGCTCTCGTAACAGCCATTTTAATGGCCATAAAATCAGGAAATTAAGGCTTTATTGGCTGCCCTTTTGACTCCCATTTCTGCACCTATAAATACCCAGCTGATGGCAGCATATTTCTCTCACTCACCTCGAAAATTCTTCAGTAAAAATACATTAAACTTCCACGCTGAAACTTTACACAAGGCTGGATCCTAGTATTGTACAAAGTACCATATTTCGCATACCAGTCAAGAAATTTCAGTAGACAGTAAGTGGTCTTTTGTTATATATATTCGTTTCAAATATTGTATATATTATTCACGCTAAGTTCTGTTTTGAATTTTTGTTCGAGCACTTGTTTTGTATCCGATTCCGTTTCGTGTCAAGTTCATGATATGAATTATGCTCTGTTTTAGCACTGATTTTCTGTCGTAATATGGGTCTACGGAATATTTCGCACTCTGAGTTACGTGGTGTAACTATGTCCTCGACCCCTTATGATAGGAACAATAGGGATCGAAAAACAGCCTTAGGAGTTCAGAAGGGGGGGTTGAATGAACTCCTTAGTATTTTTAAAGATTTTCGAAACCTTAAAATGATTTTTACAAGCGCTTCGCTTAACTTAAATCTGTGTTACCAGATTTAAGGTATCTCAGTCTAAAATCAGATTTCTCGACTAACAAATAATGTGCGGAAGGAAGTCGATCAATCTGTGAATAGTGTAATAATAAATAAATGCAGTAAAGTAAAAGTTCAAGGTCGAGAGGTTGTTTATGGAAGTTCGGATATCAAATCCTACGTATCCCCTTCTTCCTTTTCAGGAAGGCTCCACTATAAGGCTTTGATAAGTACAAACACTGTAATCATCGAGCCTCTCTCGGGTGAACTCCTAGCAACTCCAATCAACAAGCAGGCGCAGCTTCTGTTTACAACATTTAGAATTTTACTCAAACGGCTTTACGTAGCACGTTTGTTACAGACTCAATATGAATTGATAACAGTGAAATACAAAAATTATGAGACTGTAAATCTTCTGGTTTCTATACTATGAAACTCGATTCACAAAAGTGAACCAGAAGATGATATCTCGAAGATTAAGCTATCAAGAACAACTAAGAAACTGTTCTTTGAGATTGAAAGCACTGGAACTTCAAATAATTTTTGCAGTGTAAATTTCCAGTAACTATGTGAGCTTTTGAAAGATAGCGTCGATAGGTGATAAGCTTGAGAGCAATGAAGACGTAGAATAGGCGAGGAAAGGAGAATCGGCCGAGAGCTTCTCAATTTGAATTCTTCAGCCTTTTATACCCTTTGATCTCAACGGTCATTAAATTTTGCCTAAGGAAATAAAATCCCTTTTTGAATATATGTTCATCGTACAACCATATATCCTGCTCCACCAAATGGTAATCTGTGCTTCGTCACGGCCAAATTTTCGTATATCCATATCTGAGCAAACGTCGTATAACGTCCTCTGTATACTGTGTACAATCGCCCAAAATAGCTCTGGCATTGTCTCCTTAATTCTAGGCACGTAGAATAGGCGAGGAAAGGAGAATCGGCCGAGAGCTTCTCAATTTGAATTCTTCAGCCTTTTATACCCTTTGATCTCAACGGTCATTAAATTTGACCTAAGGAAATAAAATCCCTTTTTGAATATATGTTCATCGTACAACCATATATCCTGCTCCACCAAATGGTAATCTGTGCTTCGTCACGGCCAAATTTTCGTATATCCATATCTGAGCAAACGTCGTATAACGTCCTCTGTATACTGTGTACAATCGCCCAAAATAGCTCTGGCATTGTCTCCTTAATTCTAGGCATTTGTACGATCCAATCGCAACCATTGATTCTTTCCAATTTAAACATATGGTAGCATTTGAAGCTGTTCGTTCCTTACGCCTGAAATTTCTTTCCGTTAAAACAGTTCTTTCTCCCTTGGTTATCTCATCGCTGATTGTGTATTCGAAGCTGTCATAGCTGAATACATAGAGATAACTGAGGTTGCAACTTCTTAATATATACTGTTCCTAAGTCTGAGTCGAACACTTCTGATAACCTCAAATCTGATGTTCACTGATAGCTCTGTAACCACTTTTGAAATACTGAGATTTGAGAAAACTGAATAGATACTGTTCACAACTGAAATACTCGAAACGGAAACAATATACCACAACCTGTTACTTAAGTCTGAATACACTTCGCTCCAACAACAGATCTCTCACTGTAGCTACAAGTCTGAATACCTGTTCCCGAATGGTCAACTCAGAAGTCAATGCTTAGTTCAGAATCTTTCGAGACTTAGAAATCTTCAATCCATTTATATGACGTCACGACTTCCGAGCTCTTCAATATATTGAGATGACGTCACGACTTCTGAAAACTTCAAAACACTGGGATGACGTCATGACTTCTGAAAAACTTCTGCGAAGGCTTAAGGTCATTTCTTGGTCTTATTTTGTTATCACCAAAACTAATAAATTTTATCTTAACTATTTCCCCCTTTTTGGTGATGACAAACTTTAGCGGTCTTACGACTTAAGAAGATATAAGCAAGAAAGCTCTAAGTCTTGCTGAAATTTTATAAATCTCATTAACTGAACAATGTACAAAGAATTTGTACAACAACTGAAAAATCCTAAAAACTGATTCTCTCCAAAAATCCAATATTCAGACTATTCATTTAACCAGTATCTCCAACTTTTCTGTCTCGATCCACTACTTCCTATTTTTCTTGATGGCTCACTCCTGCTACCACCACTGCCACCATTCTCCAGGAGGAGGCTGTCCTCGGCCATGGCTGCTACTCACTTCCCCCATTTTTGTCATCACGACCCTTAGTGACAAAGGCTATGAGGTCAGCAAGATTAGTACCAAGGGAAGCCAATTGTCCCTGTGTTTCCACACGGAAATCCAGCAGATCATTTCGAATAACAGCCAATTTGTCATCAAATTCCTTAGATAAATCAGCTTTGAGATCCTTGACTTCCTTACGAAGATCAGCCAAATCAGTCGAGAAGAAAGCATTTTGAGTGCGAACTGCCTTCTTAAATTCATGCATTTCAATCGATAAGGCAGCCGGTCAGTTTGAACTTCCTTCCGAAGATTTTAAAAAAGGCTTCGAAACGCTTGATCTTGTTTAGTACGAGCCTCGGCAGCAGCTTTATCACGAGTATCGATCTTCGAAAAGATCGATAAGATAGCATTCTGGAGATCGCCAATTCTGCTTTGTGTGCGTAGCTGCTTGATAGAGATTTCAGAAATAGAAGTCCGTAGCTATGCAAATTGTTCATTGAGATCTGTAGCAGTAGCAGTAACAGGTTCAAGAATCTGTTCAACAGCAGTTTCAGTACCTTGAAGAATGTCATCTGTAAAGTGCATAGAGGAAGCAGAATATGAACTCTGATGTGGAGAAGGAAGAACAAAATATGTTGAAGCTGATGTAATATCTACAACAGGTGAGATCTGTACACTGAAATCTGGAAGAGCTGACTTTAAGATCTGTATACGATAAGAAACATTATCAACGACTCTTCTTGGAATGTAGAAATCCCCCATAACTGGTATCGGAATGATATCTATACAACAAGTAATACCGCTAACCGGCTTCAAACATCCAAACATCGAATACCGCAAAACTTCTGTACATACCCTGCACCAACCCCAAGATTTAACAGGAGGCAGCTGTGAGTCCATACCCTATACTGGCCTAAAGAATAAGAAAATAGGGGAGAGATATGTAACAAAGATACGAGCAGGCAGAGACGACCAAATGGAAGAAACACACTTTGTGCACTTGCAAACCAAACGATCATAGCCTTCCTCAGCTACCCATGACCCTTCAATTTTCCTTAGGTTTCTGATCCAGTAGTGGAGAAAATTGTCTTGTGGTTTCGTGGAATATAGAAACCTCGCTCAAGATTTGGTTCTTCAAACAACATTGAACTAACTGGACTTGTCCACTTCAATCCATGAGCTCTCATTTGCCTTAACAGGTTTCTAACTGCCTGTTGGTGAGCTGCTGAAAGAAGGTCCAGAGTTCGCTGATCAATAGTAGTAGTAGGTAGACCGGGTACAAGATTATTGCGCCATGCTTCCAAAAATTTTCGCAATAACACCTCTCTGTACTTAGCAATGATGAATAATCGTCGAGGAATGGCTGTCTCTAAAGAATATATTTCTGCCCAAGCTAACATTTTCTCTACCTTGGACAGACTTTCCTTAATTGTTCTCACAACTTTCAAAGTCCTCAGGCTAAAAGAATGAAAAAAAGAAGTCATTTCCGTGATGACTTTTTCTCTCAGCAAAATGAGAAAGTCAATATCCCCAAAAATCAGCTGAAATTGCTCACAGGTCGGGTGCCCCTGTACAGTATCTGACTCCTCGAGAGGTCCCTTCCCTTTATCATTAGCAGCAATGTTGGGAAGATGTGCCCTGTACCAATCACCATCTTCAACACCTCTAATCTCAATTGTACTACAGAACTTGATTTTTGTAGGCTCTGCTGAAGTTAGTGAAGATAGTATCATTCCTTCAGGAATTTGAGCCAAATGCTCTTCGATGGTCAGAGATTCATCGTCAGACATTGGTGACAAAGATGTCTCCAAAACCTTGCTCAAGGGTTCAAAATCTTCCTCATCAGTTACAGCAAGCGAGCGCTCAGCAACTTCAACTATTATATCATCAGAATTTGTGACCACAGGGTCTGTCAAATCTGTTTCCATTTCTATTCCCTCGGCAACCGCTGATTCTACAAAATCTGCTTGCTCCATCTGTGCAGTTGCCGCAATCACTTCTTCAATAATAGTGTCGACATCATCGGCATATTTCGTTGCCCTCTGTTCAACCACAACTTTCTCCACACCAGATTCCTTCTCAACAAATTCATCATCGGAACCAGCGGTCATCCTCAGCTTTCTCTTAGGTTCTTTGCGTTTAGGCGCAAGAGGATGAGCAGCTGGCATAGCAAAAGTAGGATCAACAGTCTTAATTGGTTCAGCATCTAGTGCTACTGATACGATAGCCAGATCATTTTCTTTGGACACAGCTTTTCCAGAATATGTCCTTTTCTTCTTGACAACAGGGGCCTCAGACACAGCAGCTGGTCGCTTCTTTGACACATACTTCTTCTTAACAACCTCCACCGTAGCCACGTCTGGCTCATCTGTTTCACCACGAGTGTCAATTGTTATATTCGTGGAAACGTAAGTGTTTACCGTCTTTTCAGAGAGAATTTTAGTAGGAAGATTGAATACCTCAGAAAACCTACTTGCAGAAATTTCGACATATTTCCCTGAGACAGCACATGTAACATCACCATCTTGGATAAGAGCGGTGTCAAAGAACTGTTCAAGTTCCTGCTCATATAGCACTGAAGGACAACCTAGAAAAACTCTAAGCCTAGTGGCCTATAGGGCTCGGAACATGTGCACCATACCATCGTTGTCCTGAATCCCTAAAACGGATTCGAAGTTGATCTGCAGAGCATTGGAGATGTATGAATATGCCATTTCTGATAGTATAACAAACAAGAGAACGCCTGAGAGATATCTGTAGAAGGAACACACAGAAAGCAAGAACACGGAAATGCTGGAGAATAGATATGCTCAAAATAAGTGTTAGAGTAAAAGGAAACGTCGTAAACATAATCAAGAATGCGAAAAGGTACTAGAGAGAGAAAATATGGATGTGATGTTTTGCATGATGACAACCACGTGTCAATCATCCGATGGCACGATCAATTTTGGAAATGATTTTTGAAAATATTTTGACAATATTGCGAAATAAGAAGAATATTTTAAAATGATTTCAAATTTTGACCGCGAGGATGAAAAATGTAAATAGATAACTGGCGCGAAGTGGTTAACACGTCACAACCTTAAGATCTTTTTAATGTATCAGCAGGGGTGTTGCGAGATCTGATCATTGATAAGTATCAACTGTGTATACATGACATATGAGTGTATCCAGATCTCACATATTCAGTTGACTCAGCACTTATTAATTCATATCTCTCGTTCCCCCTAAAGCTGAGATTCTCCCAAGTCTGATATTTTATCAAACCTGAATTCCACGATGTTCCCTCTGAACAGTAGATTCAGATTTGACAAAACCAGAAGCTGTTCATCCTGCAAATTGTTAGCGCAAAGACAATCAAGGCAGTTCTAAGAGACCCAATAGATTTCCTAAATAAGAAAAATTAGCGTCTGGCAGGGGCTTTGTGAAGATGTCAGCTACTTGCTGCTCAATCGACACATACTCCAGCTTGACTTCCTTCTTGAGTACATGGTCTCTTATAAAATGATGCCTGATGTCTATATGCTTTGTTCTAGAATGCAGCACTGGATTTTGAGTAATCGCGATGGCACTGGTGTTGTCATTGAGAATAGGCGCTTCAGAAGCATCAATGCCATAGTCCATAAGCTGGTGTTGTATCCATAAGATCTGACTGTGTATACATGACATATGAGTGTATCCAGATCTCACATATTCAGTTGACTCAGCACTTATTAATTCATATCTCTCGTTCCCCCTAAAGCTGAGATTCTCCCAAGTCTGATATTTTATCAAACCTGAATTCCACGATGTTCCCTCTGAACAGTAGATTCAGATTTGACAAAACCAGAAGCTGTTCATCCTGCAAATTGTTAGCGCAAAGACAATCAAGGCAGTTCTAAGAGACCCAATAGATTTCCTAAATAAGAAAAATTAGCGTCTGGCAGGGGCTTTGTGAAGATGTCAGCTACTTGCTGCTCAATCGACACATACTCCAGCTTGACTTCCTTCTTGAGTACATGGTCTCTTATAAAATGATGCCTGATGTCTATATGCTTTGTTCTAGAATGCAGCACTGGATTTTGAGTAATCGCGATGGCACTGGTGTTGTCATTGAGAATAGGCGCTTCAGAAGCATCAATGCCATAGTCCATAAGCTGGTGTTGTATCCATAAGATCTGAGAACAGCAGCTTCCAGCCGCTAAGTACTCTGCTTCAGCTGTGGACGTTGCAATAGAAGTCTGCTTCTTACTAAACCAGGAAATCAATCGATCTCCTAATAATTGACAAGTACCGCTGGTGCTATTACGATCAACTCTACATCCTGCATAGTCGGCATCACTATAGTCAACTAGTTGAAAGCTTGAGTTCCTTTTAAGTATTTCAAGCTTCGTTTCACAGAAATATAATGTGATTGCTTTGGCTCCGCTTGGAATCTAGCACACCCAGATAAGAACAAAGAACATGTCGAAAAAGAGGAACAAGAGCTGTTCTGGGGCTGGTGAAGATTCAGTTAGTTTTTTATGTAAATTTTGCTTCCGCATTTCTGTTATTTCAGACTCTGATTTTCAGTTGTAAAAACGATTATATTTTGTTATGTAACAGACTGGTTCTGAGCTATACTATGAGGCTTAATATTTTACAATTTTATAATTGTTTAATATTTCCGATGTCACGAGTCTCTGTCTCAGGACGTGACATTTTAGTGGAATTAGAGCTCACTAGGTTTATAATCCGGATGGGAAACCAAATCTGAAATTTTGCAAGGTTGGGGACGGATTTTCAGATTTTGGCATGAAACCAGTGCTACCCCCCTCCGAAACGGCCCAACGAGCAATACTCACTTTGTCGTGACCTAAGGCGCTTTTTGGCCAAATTCCTTCGTTTAGGCCTCCAAAATCGCATTTTTGCCGTTTTTGGAAAGATTTGAAAATTCAATAACCTTTTGTACAGGACTCCGATTTCAGTTCCGTCAATAGTTCTGTAATCCTATGGGTAGAACTAACTGTTTATGGAATAATCTCACAACTTTCTATTTTTGGAAATATCTTCGAGTTTTAGGAAATGACCCCCTCTGTCCCCCGTACTCGTGCTGCTGCTGCCCTGGACAACCAGAGCCGCATGATTAGACGTCTTAGAACCAAACTAGTAACCGAGAGACGAGAGTCGGCTGCTATAAGAAAGAACATGAGAGTACCCAAGTAGCGTTAGAAGCCTCGCACACGACTATTGGCGGGCTCACTGAACTAGGCCTTTGCATGTCCAAGAAAATTGAAAGGATGAAGGCAAATAAACAACAGACTAGAGATAGCCATAAGGAGTGCCATCATAAGTGGCATGCTCGTATCCAAGAGGCCGAAGATACGATCCAAGAGCAACACCTTGTCAAATAGGCCCTGGTAGAGGAGAAAGCTAGCTTACTCCAAAAATCCAAGGTCTGCAAGAAGACAACGGTGCTCCTGCTCCATTCGATGATGAATGGGAGGAAGAACCGGAGGAAGACTCGGAAGAAGAAGGGCTTGAGGAAATTCCTTTAGGCGAGGGAGATATTGTTTAGGAATAGAATGTGTTCTACCTTCTGAATTTGTATTCCATTCATTTTTCTATCCAAAATTTATTATCCCTTCGTGACATGGTATTCTCGATTGCTTTGCATTTATACGCACCCATACTTAGTAAGCCTTCCTATGGCAGAATATGGCAGGCAACCGAAGAAGCGACAGTAACAATGGAGGTGAAGGGTCCTCCAATTCAAGAACTGGTCTTAGTAGAGAAGACCTGATGGCAATAGCTACTATAGTTGCCACGACTCTCCAGGGGTTGGTAAATACCAACAACAACCAAGCTCCTCCTCCTACTCCTCCACCTCGTGGGACTAAGTACTACTATGAATTCCTTCGTAAGAACAAAGCCGCCACCTTCGATGGGAGCCCTGACGCCGAAGTTGACCAGACTTGGATGAAGAATATTGAAACGCAACTTTGACTACTGGAAGTCCCAGACGCTGTCAAGGTAGATGTCGTAACACCACTCCTCGACGGTAAAGCTGGAACATGGTGGGAAGCAGTCAAGCCAACCATGACTACAAATGTACAAATCACGTGGCAAAGGTTTCAGGAAGCATTCTTGAAACAATACTTTCCCATGGAAGTCAGAATGCAACGGGTCAGCGAGTTTGAAACTTTCACTCAGACTGCAAACATGTCGGTAGTAGAGTATACCTCCAAGTTCAACTCATTGGGCACCTATGTCCCAACGATCATGGCCGACAATACTCTAAAGATGCATCGATTCAAGAAGGGGCTGAATATCCGTATCCAGTCATCCCTTGCAGTCTATCAAGCCACAAGCTTTGAGGACTTAATGGGAGCTGCAATCCGAGCAGAGAATGACATAAATAGGCGGAAAGCTGACAACAAGAACAAACGCCCCCTCAATGCTCAGAATTCACACGGTGGGCCTAAAACCAAGCGGCCAAACCTCAACAACCGTGGATCAACATCTGCACCGAACAACCAAACGTTGCCAACTTGCACATCTTGAAGTTTCCGTCATAGTGGAGATTGTCGCAAGCAGAGTGGTGCATGCTTTAAGTGTGAAAAGTTGGGCCACCGAATTGCGGATTTTCCTGAAAACCAAGGTCCAAAGGCTGGAACGAGCAATGTTGCTCCGAACAAGCCAAAGTACAGAGAAGATAAACCCAATGCTCGTGCATTTACAATGACACAAGAAGAAGCTGAAGATGCCAGCGACGGGGTGGCAGGTACAATTTTTATCGACAAGCTGCCTGCTTATGTGTTGTTTGATTGTGGTGCTACGCATTCGTTAATATCTAGGAGATTTGCTAAGAAGTTAGGGCTAGAGCCTGAAATTCTATGTGAACCATATAGAGTAGCAACTCCTACCAACGCTACCATCGAAACACATAAGATCCATCGGGATTGAATGATATCCATAAACGACCACACATTTTCTGCAAACCTGATACAGTTAAACATGGTCAAGTTTGATGCCATCTTAGGGATGGATTGGCTATCTAAGAACCATGCATTGGTAGATTGCCGAGATAAGAGTGTGAAACTCCAAACCCCTGACCAAGAAGAGCTGATATACTATGGGAAGAACAAGGACCGAAAGTCCCTACTTTATGCTGCCCAACCATGGACTGCCATGAAGTCAGGAGCCAAAGTTTTCTTGGCAATGATCCATGAAGTAAAAGAAGGAGACGAACTCAAAATAGAAGACATCCAGTGGTGCAAGAGTTCACAGATGTATTTCTAGATGACTTACATGGAAAAGTGCCTGACATAGAAATTGAGTTCGAAATCAACCTAGTTCCAGGGACGGCCCCAATTTCCAAGGCACCCTACCGGATGGCACCTGCAGAACTCAAGGAGCTCAAGGACCAACTAAAATAACTGCTAGACAAAAACCAGATCAGACGCAGTGTGTCACCTTGGGGAGCTCCAGTGTTATTTGTCAAGAAGAAGGATGGAACTATGAGATTGTGCATCGACTACAGAGAGTTGAACAAGATCACAATCAAGAATAAGTACCCTCTTCCAAGAATTGATTGTTAGAGTAGATGCCCAACTAGCCAACTTGTGGCGTGTGGGTTTATAGACTCTTGTATATGACAATCTTTATATATGATATTTGCATTTTATTTATGGCATTATTTACTTTCATTGTGTCGTATGATGATTAACAATTGCGTTGAGTAAAGACCTAGAATGCACTATAGTGTATGTTAGATGTGATAGTGGGTATGACGGCTATCATGAAACACATCTAACAGAGAGTTGAACAAGATCACAATCAAGAATAAGTATCCTTTTTCCAAGAATTGACGATCTCTTTGTGTCAGGCCTCGTGCACATCTCAGAGTTAAACCACGCAGAAACATAACGGAAGCTTATCAAATTTTCTCTTGGCTTGACGGTTTAAAACAGATAATTTAAAATAGCACAATACATAAAATAATCCCAGTTACATAACGTAATACAACAGTACAGCAATTAAAAGTACTAGTAATAAAAAAACAGCTGAAAACACTACAGCTGGACAGAACTAAGCATAGGGCATTCCCCGGCTGACAATACTAGTACTCTAATTGGGACACTCTATCCACCACCTGGGGCACCACCAGCTGGATCAAAGCCACGCCCAGCTGTGAATCCTAGAAAACCTGAACACAAACAGGCAACAACACAACAGCCCTAGAGGGACCTCAAACCACAGTACGGAGAGCAACAAATACAGCAACGGAAAGCAGTAGATAAATATGCAGATGCTATGCAGGAAATCTAAGTACAACCAGAAGCTGGAAGCCAAGGAATCTCAAAACAGCAACTCGACAGCTGGATAACAACAACTCAACAGTTGGAGCGAGTTGATAAAGAGACAGTCGTCACAGTGGCCACGGAATGTATACTGAGTATATGGGAGCTACCCACTTGTCTCACGTATACTGCACCAGATGCAACAATAGCTCAACCTGCTGTTGCCCACTCATGAGGTGTGGGAGCTACCCACTACGCCCATAGCGGCTAACAGTCCCAGCAGGTAGATGAGGGACGGGAGTTACCCGTGCGCCTCCAGCTTTAAGGTATACGGGACTTACCCCCTCGTCCTTAAGCTCAGCATCCTGGTACGCTCAGATCGGAATACAAGGCATAGCTAGCAAGATAGAGCTCAACAGGAGATTATGCGTGTATGCAAATGCAACAGCTGATATTAAACACAGGCACAATAATAACAACAAAGAGCATACACAGCAAGGCACATAATCCACGCTCAATCCACAGCTGTAACAAGCTCAACATCCGTACCTTAACTTCTGAGTTATACTTAGCACATGCAGTTTGCCACAATGAAAGTCCTAGCGACGCAGATCCACCACCTGCTAAACCACAAGCAACTGCTCAAGGACTACAACTCAGAACCAAAGCAGTTGGGAGCTACGACTCCACCAACGCTAATTCTACCTTTCTATTACCACGAAAAGCTCTAACAAGCTTAAAGGCAGAATCTTTACTTACCCCAAAAAGCTAGTATAGGATGTGATATCCGACGCTTATGCTAACGGACTACACAAGGGAGATGTATCTGCGATCCTCTTCCAGCTCCTCCGCTGCCTACGAAAGGGTATGAGACGAATCGCCCTAGCAAGAGGAGTCCAACGCTACCACTCTCGCTCTCGTCAGAGCTATCTACCGATGACAATTTGAATGAAGAAGGTTACTGTGAACAGTAAGTAGGGTATCACGACAAGATAAGGTTCACGGGAAATATTTCTAAGTGTCGTGGAAACAATAATTGAATGCAAGGACCAGGTACTCTATTTAAAAGTCACATCTGACTACTGGGAAACAGATCCACCGACAATATCAGCTATCGCCACTGATATCCCAACCAACCGCTGAATCTCACATCAACTATAACCTTACGTCGATACCACGCTCAACTAATTCAAACAACGTCTCAGGAGGACACGTCACCTGCTACCCACTGCTGAATCTACTAACCAACATCTGATCGCTCACTCACAGCTGATCCCTCAATCACAGTTGGATACACGCACAACCCAACAGCTGAGTCCTAGCGCTAAATCGAAACGCTGCAGTTTCAACTAATCCAAATGACGACGTTCCAATACTCGCTACTGAAAACACACTGCTGCTCCAAATGTTTCCTAGCGCCTCAACTAGTACGCAACATCTGAAAGTGATTACTCACTGCTGATGCAACACCCGAAAAGATGTCTCCACGCAACATCGGATATCTTCACGCAGCTAGATTCAACACTTAAACAATTTCGACGGCTACTCCAAGCACGTCGACTCACAGTTGGTTTAATGCAGATTCTTCCAAACCCAAAATCTGATACAAGATATACGGGGCTCACATCTCTACCCCACTAAGGCACGATTTCGTCCTCGATATCAACAAGTTCAGGAAAAACTCAACTGAACCCAGGAGTTAAAGATAACTGGAAATAAGCTAACTACTGGAATCTATCACAAAGCACACTCAAATAGATGCGGCCACTCCCGCTGCATCTTCTCTTCCAGTTCCCAGGTAGCTTCTTCCCTACCATGCTTGCTCCACCGAATCATGACCAACGGAATGGTTTTATTCTCAATTGCTTCTCCTTCCTATCCAAGATCTGCAGAGGATACTCAACATAACTTAAAGTCTGATCAAGCTCAACATCGTCTGTTCCCAATACATGAGACGGATCTGGCTCATACCTCCTCAACATGGAAACATGAAAGACATCATGTAGAGAAGAAAATTCTGCTGGCAACAACAACCGATAAGCTAAAGGGCCAATCCTCTCAACAATCTCGTAAGGTCCAACATAACGAGGAGCTAATTTACATTTCAGACCAAATCGCATAACACTACGGAACGGAGAAACCTTAAGGAAAACACGATCACCCACCTGAAACTCTAAAGTCCTATGCCTCTTATTCGCATAGCTGGCTTGGCGATCTTGTGCAGCTTTCATAAGTTGACGGATTTGATCCTTATGATATCTCATCTGCTGCACAAATTCTGGAGAAGACAGCTGCTTCTCCCCCACTTCTTCCCAACACACAGGCGATCTGCACTTCCTGCCATACAACGCCTCAAATGGTGCAATGCCAATCGATACTTGATAGCTGTTATTATAGGAAAATTCTACTAAGGACAACAACGAATCCTGCCAGCTACCACCGAAGTCCATCACAACAGCTCTGTACAGGAATTCGATTTCAGTTTCCGTCAATAGTTCTGTAATCCTATGGGTAGAACTAACTGTTTTATGGAATAATCTCACAACTTTTCATTTTTTGGAAATATCTTCGAGTTTTTAGGAAATGACCCCCTCTGTCCCCCCGTACTCGTGCTGCCGCTGCCCTGGACAACCAGAGCCGCATGATTAGACGTCTTAGAACCAAACTAGCAACCGAGAGACGAGATTCGGCTGCTATAAGAAAGAACATGAGAGTACCCAAGTAGCGTTAGAAGCCTCGCACACGACTATTGGCGGGCTCACTGAAATAGGCCTTTGCATGTCCAAGAAAATTGAAAGGATGAAGGCAAATAAACAACAGACTAGAGATAGCCATAAGGAGTGCCATCATAAGTGGCAGGCTCGTATCCAAGAGGCCGAAGATACGATCCAAGAGCAACACCTTGTCATATAGGCCCTGGTAGAGGAGAAAGCTAGCTTACTCCAAAAATCCAAGGTCTGCAAGAAGACAACGATGCTCCTGCTCAATTCGATGATGAATGGGAGGAAGAACCGGAGGAAGACTCGGAAGAAGAAGGGCTTGAGGAAATTCCTTTAGGCGAGGGAGATATTGTTGAGGAATAGAATGTGTTCTACCTTCTGAATTTGTATTCCATTCATTTTTCTATCCAAAATTTATTATCCCTTCGTGACATGGTATTCTCGATTGCTTTGCATTTATACGCACCCATACTTAGTAAGCCTTCCTATGGCAGAATATGGCAGGCAACCGAAGAAGCGACAGTAACAATGGAGGTGAAGGGTCCTCCAATTCAAGAACTGGTCTTAGTAGAGAAGACCTGATGGCAATAGCTACTATAGTTGCCACGACTCTCCAGGGGTTGGTAAATACCAACAACAACCAAGCTCCTCCTCCTACTCCTCCACCTCGTGGGACTAAGTACTACTATGAATTCCTTCGTAAGAACAAAGCCGCCACCTTCGATGGGAGCCCTGACGCCGAAGTTGACCAGACTTGGATGAAGAATATTGAAACGCAACTTTGACTACTGGAAGTCCCAGACGTTGTCAAGGTAGATGTCGTCACACCACTCCTCGACGGAAAAGCTGGAAAATGGTGGGAAGCAGTCGAGCCAACCATGACTGCAAATGGACAAATCATGTGGCAGAGATTTTGGGAAGCATTCTTGAAGCAATACTTTCCGATGTAAGTCAGAATGCAATGGATCAGCGAGTTTGAAACTTTCACTCAGACTGCAGACATGTCGGTAGTAGAGTATACATCCAAGTTCAATTCATTGGGCACCTATGTCCCAATGATCATCGCAGATAATACTCTAAAAATGCACCGATTCAAGAAGGGTCTGAATGGCCGTATCCAGTCAGCCCTTGCAGTCTACCAAGCCACAAGATTTGAGGACTTAATGGGAGCTACAATCCGAGCAGAGACTGAATAAAGAGGCGGGAAGGTGACAACAAGAACAAACGCCCCCTCAATGCTCAGACTTCACACGGTGGGCCTAATACCAAGCGGCAAAACCTCAACAACCGTGGGTCAGCATCTGCACCGAACACCCAAATGTTGGCACCTTGCACCTCTTGCGGTTACCGTAATAGTGTATATTGTCGCAAGCAGAGTGGTGCATGCTTTAAGTGTGAAAAGTTGGGCCACCGGATTGCGGATTGTCCGAAAAACCAAGGTCCAAAGGCTGGATCGAGCAATGCGGCTCAGAACAAGCCAAAGCTCAGGGAGGATAAACCCAATGCTCGTGTGTTTGCAATGACACATGAAGAAGCTGAAGACGCCAGCGACGTGGTGGCAGGTACCATTTTTATCAACAAGCTGCCTGCTTATGTGTTGTTTGATTGTGGTGCTACCCACTCCTTTGTATCTAGGAGATTTGCTAAAAATTTAGGTCTAGAGCCTGAAATTCTATGTGAACCATATAGATTAGAAACTCCTACCAACACTACAATTGAAGCACATAAGATCCACTGAAACTACGAAATGCCTATAAAAGACCACTCATTCTCTGCAAAACTGATATAACTCAACATGGTCGAGTTTGACGCCATATTAGGGATGGATTGGCTATCTAATAACCATGCATTGGTAGATTGCCGAGATAAGAGTGTGACACTCCAAAACCTTGACCAAAAGGAACTGATATATTAGGTAAGAACAAGGAGTGGAAGTCCCTACTTTCTGCTTCCCAAGCATGGACAACCATGAAGTCAGGATCAGAAGTTTTCTTGGCAATGATCCACGAAGTGAAAGAGGGAGACGAACTCAACATAGAAGACATCCAGTGGTACAAGAGTTCACAGATGTGTTTCCTGATGACTTACCTGGAAAAGTGCCTGACACGGAAATTGAGTTCGAAATCAAACTAGTGTCCGGGACGGCCCCAATTTCCAAGGCACCCTACCGGATGGCACCTGTAGAACTCAAGGAGCTCAAGGATCAACTGCAAGAACTGCTAGACAAAAGCAGATCAGACCCAGGGTGTCACCTTGGGGAGCTCCAGTGTTATTCGTCAAGAAGAAGGATGGAACTATGAGATTGTGAATCGAATACAGAGAGTTGAACAAGATCACAATCAAGAATAAGTATCCTTTTTCCAAGAATTGACGATCTCTTTGTGTCAGGCCTCGTGCACATCTCAGAGTTAAACCACGCAGAAACATAACGGAAGCTTATCAAATTTTCTCTTGGCTTGACGGTTTAAAACAGATAATTTAAAATAGCACAATACATAAAATAATCCCAGTTACATAACGTAATACAACAGTACAGCAATTAAAAGTACTAGTAATAAAAAAACAGCTGAAAACACTACAGCTGGACAGAACTAAGCATAGGGCATTCCCCGGCTGACAATACTAGTACTCTAATTGGGACACTCTATCCACCACCTGGGGCACCACCAGCTGGATCAAAGCCACGCCCAGCTGTGAATCCT
>KV005649.1:68418-114405 GCA_001598015.1 Dorcoceras hygrometricum
ACAACGTCAATCAGGTCCACGACCGGAGACGGGATTCCTTCGTCAGCCTGCACTAGAAGGCCTGACGAGATCGGCACGGACGGATTCTCCTCGTAAAGTTGGCCGGAACAAATTCCGGCGAGAGAGAGGCGGCGGCGGCGGCTTTGAGGAGAGGTGGGGGCGGCGGCTACTAGAGCTAGGTTTAGGGTTTGTTGTTGTGTAGTTTATAATGAAGCTTAAGTCTAATTAAATAGACTTAGTCATAGTCTTGGACCGGTCCAACGGGCCCGGGTCCAACGGATGAACATTCCGTTCATCCCTATCACCGTGACTTCATCGTAACTCTGATCTCCGATCAGATCGGACCGATCGACTCAGTTTCCAAAACTGAATACTATGATCTGAAAAACCATTTTTCAGAACCCCAGTGCAAATGGCGGAAACAAATTCCGGCGAGGGGCGGCGGCGGCGGCGTCTTGTGAGAAGGGGAGAGGGGCGGCCAAGATCTTTAGGTTTAGGGTTAGTGTGTATCTCATGTTATGATTTAGGCTTAAGTCTAATTAAATAGACTAGTGATAAAGTTGGACCGGCCCAACGGGCCCGGGTCCAACGGATGAACATTCCGTTCATCCCTATCACCGTGACTTCATCATAACTCCGATCGCCGATCAGATCGGACCGATCGACTCAGTTTACAAAACTGAATACTATGATCTAAAAAACCATTTTTCAGAACCCCAGTGTAAAATGACCGTTTTGCCCCTCAACATCGGCAAATCACGATTTGACCCCTGTTGACTTTTAGGAAGTCGCACTCCCCAAAATACTCTTCTCATGCTCAACACATTGAGCTGAGCATCCGTGCGGGAATCTCGAATCCAGTACTTGTGTGACCCTCAATGGTTCAGGGATACAGCTAGCCGTGGGCCCACAACCATTGCGGCTCCGGAATCAAAATTCCGGACTTGCCCAACGGATCATGGTAAGAGCGTCTAGCAACATCGCCCCATGATCCCCTAGGTGTCACTGATAGTGCCTGAAAGAACCAGTTGGTCGTGGTTAGCGTACAGTACGGTCCTTTCAATCCATATATCCCGATCAGATCAATGAACATTGGTAAATCGAGAGTCACTAAAGATCCTATAGCTATGCGTACATCTTGGAGATCAAATAGTGACATCGCGAGTGTAACTAGGTAAACCCATTTACCTAAAACACTTCTAGTACTCTGGCCAGTGATTTATACACTATTATCCCCTCAGATAGCATAGGATATCCACGCATGTCTGCGAGCGGTGAATCCTCGACAACGATGCATCGACTCCTACATGCATCGGGGTCTCACCCAATCCCGCCGCCTGATGACCCCAAGTGAGTCGGCAATTTGCCAACCTGAAGGCATTTCGAACTAGAAACCAGAGATAAAATGGAGCCATCTACATCTCAATCAACTAAAGCTCTGGCTGCTTCTATCCCAGATCAAAGTCCTGTTGGGGAACCACGGCGGATCCGGATCACTCCTCCCGACGGGCAGCGGAAGAACAAAATTTTTGGTCGGGAGACGATCAATACAATTCATTAAAACAATAACACTATATGACATTCATAGGGTGTTTAGATGACTACCTTGCTGGCAACTCGTGCCTGGCTCCGACCAGTTTCTCGAGGAAACCGGCACTTCACGGTAGGCGGCGGTAGATAACGTCAATCCGGTCCACGACCAGATGCGAGACTCCTTCGTCAGCCTGCACTAGTAGGCCTGACGAGATCGGCGCGGACGGATTCTCCTTGTCAAGTTGGCTGGAACGAATTCCGGCGAGAGAGAGGCGGCGGCGGCGGCTTTGAGGAGAGGTGGGGGCGGCGGCTACTAGAGCTAGGTTTAGGGTTTGTTGTTGTGTAGTTTATAATGAAGCTTAAGTCTAATTAAATAGACTTAGTCATAGTCTTGGACCGGTCCAACGGGCCCGGGTCCAAATGACGATATCTGCATCGGGGTCTCACCCAATCCCGACGCCTTATGACCCCAAGAGAGTCGGCAAACGGGTCAAAGTGAGACGCCTATCATGTAGAGTCTCAATGATGTTTCGAGTCGTGAGGACTAATCAGTACAACCAAGACGTCTGACTTTTCCACTCGACAAATGGTAACCACTTGGAAAGTCCGAACGAGGGTAGTTCGATAGATCACCATGTCACTATCTATCTGCATGCTCAGAACATCACAATGTTCCCTACCAATGAAACATGGTACTTCGCATCGCAGATACTAGTCTCTAGCTCGGGCGGCCTTATCCTCATTTTGACGGCCCAATCGACTAGGAACTTGTTCAGAGTACACAGTGACTATTAGATGTGTTTCATGATAGCCGTCATACCCACTATCACATCTAACATACACTTTAGTGTATTCTAGGTCTTTACTCAACGCAATTGTTAATCATCATACAACACAATGAAAGTAAAGAATGCCATATAAATGAATGCGAATATCATATATAAATATTGTCATATACAAGAGTCTATAAACCCACACGCCACAAGTTGGATAGTTGGGCATCTACTCTAACAATGATTTTAATTGTATTGATCGTCTCCCGGCCAAAATTTTGTTCTTCCGCTGCCTCGCCGGGAGGCACGATCCGGATCCGCCGCGGTTCCCCAACAAGTCCATGATCTACTGACAGCAGATCTACAGATGAGATGAGCAAGGACGCAATGGCTCTGCTCATCAGAAAATTTGGAAAATTCATGCGGAAGCAGAATTCTCAACCTTTTTCATTTAATTCCCCCAAGAAAAATTTTAATAATCCTTCTGAAAATAAATGCTATAACTGTGGCAGGACTGGTCATTTCATCGCTGATTGTAACAGGCCAAAACAAGATGACAAGAAACGACCGTACCGTAGCAGCAGCAGGACCAAGAAGGATGAAAAGATATATCGAAAAGGGAAGGGTGAAAAAGATATGATGGAAAGAGAGAATAAGAGTGCATGGGCTGACTCTGATTCAGATGAATCAAACCCTGAAGATACCTCGTCAAGCGACAGCGAAGATGAAGTACAGTGTCTCATGGCAGATGACACTGAAGAGGTATTTGATTTCTCAAATCCTGAATTTACACGAGAGGATCTTGTCACCGCACTAAACGAAATGGTTCTTGAATATAAGAAACTTTCTCAATCATTCGCAGAGTTTAAGGCTGAAGAAGAGAGTTGTGCAACAAGCGCTGAGTTAGCTGGCTCAGGTGCTATGCAGGCTGCTCAAAGTAAGCTTAAAAATGAGAATGTGGAGTTGAAAAATAGGTCAGAAGAATTACTCTACGAAAATCAGCGATTAACTGAAATAATAAACTCCTGGACGAAATCATCTGTCTCATTACAGAAACTGCAAGGAGTTACTAAACAATTTGGTTATAAAACCGGGTTAGGATACTCCAGCTATGAATGCAGTACCTCAGAAATCGGCAGCAACCCAAGGCAAGGAGACACAAAGTTTAAGACAATCAACTTTGTAAAATCCAACCGGGAACAGATTGCTGAAGAAAATTCTGGTGATAATGTGATGACAGATAAATACTTTATTCGGCTAGGAAGATTTTCTGGATTAGGATATGCTGCTCCTGAGAAGCATCGGGAGAGCTGGTCAAACAAAAAAATTGAATCTGTAAAAGGAAAGCCTAAATTCTACAACATAAATTAGCTCAACAAATCTTCAACTAAAGACAGACTGTACAAACCACACTATCCAAAATCTAGCTCAAGAAACTCTTATGCTACCTATCAAAATCACACCAGAACAAAAAAAACACGCACGGATCACACACAAGCTTTAATGTACACTCTGGTAAATGGATTAGGATTATCCAAGTGTGGGTTCCGAAAGGTCTAATCAAACCTGGACCCAACTGAATCAAAGGGTACCAAGTTGCATTAATTTGTGATTGCAGGAACGAAAGACGTCAAGACTGAAGCAGTCTACATGGTATCTGGACAATGGATGTGCCAGGCACATGACTGGGGATGCCAAGCTACTCTCAGATATAAAACCATGCAATGGCCCCAGAATCACCTTTGGTGACAATTCTAATGGTAACACCGTGGGTAAGGGTAAGCTTACCCATGGTAACTTTACAGTAAACAATGTACTTCTCGTTGAAATTTTGTATTATAACTTGATCAGTATAAGTCAGCTATGTGATAGTGATTATTCTGTTAAATTTCAAAAACATACATGCACAGTTCTTGATCCGGAAGGCTTGACCATTCTCATAGGATATAGATCTGGAAATACATACAAAGTAGATTGGTCAGACCAGCCGAATAAAGAGCACACTTGTCTAGTTGCTGATTCCTCAAAGTGTTGGTTATGGCATCAACGGATGAGCCATTTGAATTTCAAAACTATTGCCAAATTAAGTAAAAACGAGCTGGTCGATGGCCTACCCAACTTAAAATTTTCTAAGGATAAGGTCTGTTCCGCCTGTCAGCTGGGGAAACACGTCAAATCGTCGTTTAATCTTAAGAGCAATAACAAAACCTTTCGAAAGCTGGATCTCTTACATATGGATCTTTTCGGTCCAATTTTCGTGGCTAGCTTAGGGGGAATGAAGTATACTCTTGTTGTGGTCGATGATTTCTCCAAATTCACTTGGGTACTATTTTTAAAATCTAAAGATCAAACTGCTGACCAGCTGATCAAACTTTTAAAACGTCTTCAAAATGAGCAGTCTTGTAATGTCAATCGTATTAGGAGTGATAGAGGAACAGAATTTGTAAATGTTAAAATTTCCTCCTATTTGGATAATATTGGAATCAAACATGAGTTGTCTGCAGCAAGAATACCTCAGCATAATGGACTAGCTGAGCTTAGAAATTGTACCTTGAAAGAAGCTGCCACAAATATGATTGCTGATTCTGGCATCTCAAGCAAATTTTGGGCTGAAGCTATCAACACGTTTGTTATACTAAAAATAGAACAATCATAAGCAAACGACATGGGGTCACACCCTATGAGATCTGGAATGGCAAGAAACCTAATATCTCGTATTTTAGGGTGTTTGGTTTCAAATGCTTCATACACATTAATGGTAAAATGTACTTAAGAGCTTTTGACGTAAAATCTGATATAGGTACATTTCTGGGCTACTCAACTGTTAGCAGAGCATACAGAGTATTCAACCACAGAACGCTAACAATAGAAGAATCAACTCATGTGGTGTTTGATGAGACCAGTCTTCAATCATCATCAGCCCCAAAGTTAAAAGACTTGTGCACTCGTCTTAAATCTACTCATTTAGAAGAATCAAGTGAATACGAGGAGCAACCTCAACAGCAAGCTGATGATCATCCCAACTTGACCAGATCAATTACAAACGTTGACATTCCAGCTGTTGAACAGGAAAACCAGAATCATGATCTAGCTAGCCCAGAACCAGCTGGTGCAGATGACATTGCACAAACAAACAACACATCAACAGAAGACATCTCAGAAGAATCAGCAAGAACACAGGGGGAACAGCACGACTCATCTACCTCATACGGACCAGATCTTCGGTGGACTAAGAATCATCCACCTGAGTTGGTCATTGGTAACCTGACTGCCCCTATTAGGACACGAGGCCAAATGCATTCATATCTTAATTCTGCATTCATATCTCATACAGAACCTCTACTCATTTTAGAAGAATCAAGTGAATACGAGAGCAACCTCGACAGCAAGCTGATGATCAGCCCAACTTGACAAGATCAATTACAAACGCTGACATTCCAGCGTTGAACAGGAAAACCAGAATCATGATCTAGCTAGCCCAGAACCAGCTGGTGCAGATGACATTGCACCAACAAACAACACATCAGCAGAAGACATCTCAGAAGAATCAGCAAGAACACAGGGGGAACAGCACGACTCATCTACCTCATACGGACCAGATCTTCGGTGGACTAAGAATCATCCACCTGAGTTGGTCATTGGTAACCCGACTGCCCCTGTTAGGACACGAGGCCAAATGCATTCATATCTTAATTCTGCATTCATATCTCATACAGAACATAAGAAAATTGAAGAGGCTCTAGCAGATCCTAGTTGGATAGACGCCATGCAGGAAGAGTTAAACCAATTTGAACGTAGTAAAGTATGGCATCTAGTTCCTAAACCAAACAATGAACATATAATAGGAACCTGGTGGGTTTATAGGAACAAATTAGATGAACAAGGAACTGTAGTTCGAAATAAGGCTAGGCTTGTAGCGCAAGGATATAATCAAGAAGAAGGAATTGATTTTGAAGAATCATTTGCGCCTGTCGCTAGACTAGAGGCGACTAGAATATTTCTTGCATATGCTTATTTCAAGAATTTTAATGTTTACCAAATGGACGTTAAAAGTGCCTTCTTGAATGGTATTCTAAATGAAGAAGTATATGTCTCGCAACCACCTGGTTTCATTAACCATGCCAAATCGGAATACGTATACAAGCTAGACAAAGCGCTATATGGTCTAAAACAAGCTCCCCGAGCTTGGTATGATACGTTGTCCAGATTTCTCACTGATCATAATTTTGTGATCGGTTCAGTAGATAAAACATTGTTCAAATTCACAAAAAATAATCACATTCTACTTGTACAAATATACGTAGACGATATTATCTTTGGATCAACTGACCATAAATTGTGTGAAAAATTATCTAAGTTGATGCATGAAAAATTTGAAATGAGTATGATGGGAGAATTGACATTTTCTTTGGGCTACAAGTCAAACAGCTTGAGGATGGCATTTTCATCAATCAAGAAAAGTACACTAAAGAAATTCTAAAGAAGTTTGGAATGGAAAATTGCTCTCCTATAGCCACTCCCATGAGTACATCCGTCAAGATGGACAAAGATGAAGCTGGCTTAGCAGTCGAGGTAACCATGTATCGAGGAATAATTGGATCATTGCTATACCCTACTGCAAGTAGACCAGATATCATGTTCTCGGTCTGCATGTGTGCCAGGTTTCAAGCTGATCCAAAACAGTCTCATTACATGGCTGTTAAACGAATTCTTAAGTATTTGAAAGGAACACAACATGTGGGTCTTTGGTATCCCAAGGACTCAAGATTGAATTTAATAGGATACAGTGATGCAGATTATGCAGGGTGTAAGATTGATCGACGAATCACGAGTGGAACATTTCAGTTTCTGGGTGATAGGCTCATCTCAGGGTTTAGCAAAAAGCAAACATCAATCGCTACATCCACAGTTGAAGCTGAATACCTTGCAGCTGGAAGTTGTTGTTCTCAAATATTATGGATTCAACAACAACTTCAAGATTATGGTATTGATGCACAGGATGCACCCATCTTCTGTGACAACACAAGTGCAATTGCGATTACTCAAAATCTGGTGCTACATTCGATAACTAAGCACATTGATATACGACATCACTTCATTCGAGACCATGTGCTTAAGAAAGATGTCCGAGTGGAGCATGTTTCTACAGATCAGCAAGTGGCGGAAATCTTCACCAAGCCACTACCAGATGCTAAGTTCTCTTACTTCAGAAACATCTTAGGTCTTCTTGAAATGACGTAAGTTTGTTCTGAGGGCATTGATTCAGGGAGAACAATATGAGTCAAACAGATAGCCAAGAAAATCAGCTGGTTGCCATCGGGCTGGTAGATTTCGAGCTGGTTACAATCAAGCTGATTGATACCATATCGATCTGGTCTGGCTCGAGGTACAACATGATGTTATCATGGGGTTTTCCTCAATTGTTTCCAAGCTGATATATCCAAATTGAACGGTTGAGATTGGGTTTAAAAATTTTTCTTTTTACACTTCATTTAAAATTAGGATGGTCATCTCTCTGAAATTTCAAGAGTCTTTTAAATTAAGAGATGACGCGTGTCCCAGAACCCTTTACTCTCCCCGCTCAAACAAAAGCCATTATTCTTCACTGACATCAGTACAGTATCAAGTTACTTCGAGCAATATTGCATCAGTGTCAAATCGCTAACTCGTATCATCTTGCTTAACATTACTGTTTAGAAATGGCTTCCTCCCTCTTGGTCAACACTTTGCAGGTTGATTTCACCTCCGTACATACTATGGAACATGCGGGAATGGCTCATATGTTCAAAACTCTAGAGGATACCGGCCTGCGTGGATTTTTAGAAGGTACGACCCCTGTATTTGAATCTGCTGTTGTTGAGTTCTTCTCAAATGCACGAGTTTTAGCCGGAACCGTTGTTAGTACTGTGTCTGGGAAAAAGTTGGTAGTCACCGAAGATCTCTTTTCTGAGATGTTTAAACTCCCAACCGAAGGAATGCACAATTTTTCTGAAATCCCTACCGAAACAATAGCCGAAATGTGCACTAGGTTTTTTGCAACTACAGAACCATTCCAAAGTTCTAGAAAGAAAAAGGACTTACGTTTCGAATACCGCCTACTGCATGATATAGTAGCAAAATCTCTCTGTGCGAAACCAGGATCTTTTGATAAAGTCACTTGTGAAAAGTTTGAAGTCATGGTTGCAATCTCTGTCTGTACGTCAGTAAATTGGGGTCGCATTCGATTTCAACGGTTGCTCGCAATGGTCCAGACCCCAAGAAAACAATCTCAAGGTTTCACGGTTCAAGTTAGTATTCTGATGGAACTACTGGTTCGAGCTGACCTCGGAAGGACAACTAAGCTCCATATTAATAAGGTTCTGACCAGCAAACAAGTGGAGAACTATCTTAAGACCAACCAAGGTCCCACTCCAACGGAGGAAACGGCAAGAAACACTGAGGGTGGAACGTCCCAACAAGTACCACCAGAAGTTTCAAAGTCTTTGGATGAGACAACCAAACACCATGTCCCTAACCCAAGGAAGAGAAAACACAAGGCTAAGAAGCAGACGGCACACTCACAACCGGCTGCCACAGAAACCACTACTGCCACGCAAAATATTGAGAATCAAGACTCTGTGGTTCCAACGTCTGCTGATCCTGAGGAGGATTCAGAGACGGATTCATGTCCGTTGGTACATCACCAATGTAAAAAGAAGCAAGTATCAAAATCCTCTGATTCACTCCCGCTCACACATCTTCTGAAACGGCTAAGGACACAGAAGCAAGCTGGTCCAATCCACCCTGATCCGACTCCAGCACTCACAACAGAGGAATTCTCTGAAGAATAAATTATTCAAGAAGGCGGTGTTGACAACTCCACTGAAAATTTGGATCTTCATGATCAAACAGAGCAGGATGAGCACAATGATCGAAACATAAATATCGATCAACAGACTGTTCCCACTGAGGGGGAAGGATCCAAAGATGGTGAAGTATCCAAAGATGAGCAACTGGATCATGGTTTACAAATTCCTACGATAATGGGCACCAATCTCACTGAACAAGGAACAGGCGAAGTCAACCTCGAAGAGGGACTGAGTAAAGCGACTCAGAAGGAGCATGAAAGGGAGTCAGAGACTGACCTTGTCACTGCTGCAATCGATGGTTTGTTCACTGATTCCATTCAGATGTCGCTCCAACAACGGCTGCACAGGCACATTCTGACTCTGCCTTTGCTGACAAATATTGTCAATCCTTGATAGCATCTGCACGGGAAAAAGTCTCTGCCCAACTAGAGATTTTTGACGAATGGGTTCACTTTCGTCTGGAGGTATGCCTCAAAGATCTTTCTTCATTTGAGACTATGATTAACATTGAAGAACAGTTGCTTGAATGGGGTGAGACTACGGATATTACTACACTCTCTGAGCGACGGTCCCTCATTCTCTACAAACTTTTAGAAACAGAGCTTGAAAAGCTCTATCTAGCACATCTCGCTAATTTCAAGACGGGCGTCGAATCGGCTCATCATGATTTTGAATGCATTCGCCAATTTCATCAAGAGCTCCGGCTGATCGCAGCTGGACACAGACATCACCGTGGTTTGGCAGATTTACCACTTACTTCTCCCGAGTGTGATTTTCTTCCGAAGTTCTCTCCTACATCAGACATCAATCAATTGACTGGTACCACACGAGGATCAGTGTTAGACGCATCTCAGGATGTACATCAGACTGAGGCACATGCCTCTTATGAGCATCGGGGTCAGGAAGCCGAGCCCCATATTCAAGTGCCCGACCATGAAACTCCTGGCCATGATTGACAAAGCTATGTAGATAGAGTTGATCCGAGAATTCATGCAATTCTAATTTCAGCTATTCATTCATAGGCTATCCCTTGCACCGACCAGGATATCTCTCCACTTCAAGTTCAAGACCTCTCAAATTTATAGATGATTGTTGCAAATCCACAGGAATCCTCCACCCTTCAGCTGCTACATAATGCTACTCAGTCGCTGAATGTTATATCTACTCATGTCTCCTCCCTTGGCCGGTCGTTTACTCAAATTCGTGATGATACGAGTATCACCAGACAACAAACTACGAAGCTTCACCCTGAGCTCCGGAGCACGGCTGAAGGATTTGATATTCGAATGGAAGTTCTGGAATGCACTTTAACTCAAAGAATGGTTGACGAACTGGCTGTGGTAAAATCTCAGCTGGCTTGTCTAGTTGAGGATTTAAATGGGTCAGGTGCTGCCAAAAAGGGGGAAGGTGGCTCCAGTAGCAGACCAAGGGAAGGGCCAAGTGGCTGAGGGCCGACTGAAGGACAATCAAGCTCACAAAGAGGGAGAGGAAGAAATGATGATCGAAGCAATGATCCAGGCCATCCCAGCAACAGACTGAGATACACACCATTGTTGCAAATCCACAGGAATCCTCCACCCTTCAGCTGCTACATAATGCTACTCAGTCGCTGAATGTTATATCTACTCATGTCTCCTCCCTTGGCCGGTCGTTTACTCAAATTCGTGATGATACGAGTATCACCAGACAACAAACTGTGAAGCTTCGCCCTGAGCTCCGGAGCACGGCTGAAGGGTTTGATATTCGAATGGACGTTCTGGAACGCACTTTAACTCAAAGAATGGTTGACGAACTGGCTGTGGTAAAATCTCAGCTGGCTTGTCTAGTTGAGGATTTAAATGGGTCAGGTGCTGCCAAAAAGGGGGAAGGTGGCTCCAGTAGCAGACCAAGGGAAGGGCCAAGTGGCCGAGGGCCGACTGAAGGACGATCAAGCTCACAAAGAGGGAGAGGAAGAAATGATGATCGAAGCAATGATCCAGGCCATCCCAGCAACAGACTGAGATACACACCATGGTTTTAAGCCATAGATGAATCTGTTAAAACAAACTGAGTTTGAAATTACATCATATTTTTGGTGAACAAATCATGAATATCTTGTTAATCGTTATTGATCCTCTTTTAAAAAGCAGGGTTTTGGCATCACCAAGAAGGGGGAAATTGTTGGGATATAAATTCAAGAAGTTTTGGTGATGACATACTTAACAGGAAAAAGAATTCGTAAAATATATCATTCAAACCAAAGTGTCAAGGACCGAACAAGACTTATCACGATCAACGGAGAAATCAGCTCGAAGGGATAAAGTCAAAGTCAAACCAGCCAGAAGGTATATCTCAAACAAGCTGAATGACAAAAAACGCAAGAGATCATCTTGATAAATGAACCAGCTGGATACCGAGTCAGCAAAAACTAAATCAGCTGGATAAGTGGACAATGCAAATATCATCTAGAAGTTCAGAAGGGCATATCAGCTCGATGCATGGAAATGAAGAATCAATTGAGTACTAAACGACATAAGGAATTTGAAAATTCAAAGTCCTGTACTATCTGAAGATATCCAGTTGACATCTCTGCCATAATTCGTAGTAGTTTAAAACTACTTCAAGCTAAAATCAGATATGCATGGATATGAAAACATACTGAAGACGGTGCAGATTTACCAAAAAGTGAAATGCATTTATTGAAGATGTACTTTCATAGTACAAGCATTGAAGGCGCCGCAGAAACTTCAATTTGGATGTATTCAATGTGTCTACTGGTAACATTTATTACCGTTGCATCCAAAGAGTATAAAAAGGAAGAGAAGAGAAGCTGTGAAAGGTGACCGCGAGATACAAGAGCATTCAGAAATTATTCAAGTCCTTCACAGAAGCATAAGTTCATTCTTGAACCAGCTCGATAAGTGATACACGCACATATCATACATATTCCTTGTATCACCAACTCTTCTACACTCACTCTATAGACTTGAACTTGATTTGTAAGATAACTTGATTTGTAAGATCACAAACAGAGAGTGTCTGAGTGCTAGAGTAGCACAACCAGATGAGAGCTTTAACAGTTAAAAACGAACCACGCTGAGGGTCTGTGTGTCGTAAGATAGCTAAACAACTGAGTACTAGAGTTTGTAATAACGAACCAGGCTGCGGGTCTACGTGTCGTTGGTTGCTAGGAGTTATTTTGGCTGCCGGTCATGAGAGTGGGTTTGTACAAGAGTTGTATAATCAAAGCCTTCTAGTGAAATCCTTCCCGTTGTGGAAGAAGGGGAGACGTAGGAGATTGCTCCGAACTTCCTGAAACAACTCACTTGTTCTTATTGTTTTTATTTCTACACTTTGTTTAAATTGTTCAGCTGCTTGAATCACGTTTATTCTGCATAAAATAATTTTATTACGTGAGACAATAGTATCACTAGGAAAAACTTCAAGCTGGTAATTCGGCTGGAAGTTATCTTTGAGCTCTAAAACCCTTTTAAAATAAACTGTTAGTTTAAAATCAGCAGAGGAGTTCATTCACCCCCCCGAACTCTCAAGCTCTCTTTTCGATCCTAACAAGCTGCGAGTCTCTCAACGTCTGAAGAACAACTATCAGATGCTCCTTGTGCTCCAAAGGAGTCTTCGATTACATTAAAATGTCATCGATGAACACTATCACAAACTTATCGATGAACTCTCGAAAGACTCTGTTCATCAAGTCCATGAAAACTGCTGGGGCATTTGTCAATCCAAAAGGCATAACTAAAAACTCGAAATGCCCCTACCTAGTACGAAAAGCAGTCTTCGCAACATCTTGATCTCTTATCCTCAGCTGATGGTACCCTGAATGCAGATCGATCTTCGAATAAACCGCTGAACCTTGAAGCTGATCGAACAAGTCATCGATCCTAGGAAACGGGTACTTATTCTTAACAGTAGCCTTATTCAGCTGACGGAAGTCAATGCACATCCGCATTGTGCCATCCTTCTTCTTCACAAAAAAGATAGGTGCTCACCACGGCGACATGCTAGGTCTAATAAAACCTTTCTCCAGCAAGTCATCCAGCTGCATCTTGAGCTCTCTCAACTCAGCAGGCGCTAAGTGATACGGTGCACGCAAAATCAGAGCTGTGCCAGGCACCAACTCAATGCTGAAGTCAATCTCCCTTCTCGAGGGAAAACCAGGAATCTCCTACGGAAACACACCGGGAAAAAGACGTGCCACTGGAACATCACTAAGCTGCACACGTGAAGAAGAAGATGCGTCCAACGCATAAATCATAAAACCAGCGTTCTTTGCTGACAATAGGCTGAACATCTCCATCGCTGAGATCAACGGAATCTTTGACTAAGAATCATTGCCGTAGAAGTTCCACCGCAAAACTAAGGCCTAAAACGCACAATCTCGTGGAAGCAATCCACCGAGGCCCTATAACTAGATAACACATCCATTCCTACGATACAGTCGAAATCCCACACCGTTATCCTAATCAGGTTCGCTACTAGAACGTTCTCGCCGAACCTAAGAATTCCTTCCAGCACATCTTCTTGGGAGAGTAGGCTCGTGCCAGCAGGAGTTGCAACAGACACAACATCGCACAACATAGTGGTGCACAGACCATGCTCAAACACAAAAGCATCAGCAATGAACGAATGCGATGTGCGAGTATCAAGCAACACACGTGCAGGAAAATCGAAAATAAAGCAGATACCTGTAATCACCCCACTCGGCGTGCCCTCCGCCTGCTCCCTTGTAATGGCATTCACTTGGGCTTGCTGGGGAAAAGCAATATTCTGCTGGGAAGACTATCTGAAACGCGACGGACCAGGCTGCTGAAAAGGCCTAAATTGCGTCTCCCCTAATCTCTGCTACTGCTGCTGTCCAGGAAAAGAACGACCCCTGGACGATCCACCACGACCCTGTGGTGCGGCTGCAGCTTGCTGAGATCCAGCTAATGGACACACTCTCGCAAAGTGCCCATACTGCCCACAGACGTTACATGATCCTTGCACCCCAGTACACTGCGTCGAAGGGTGCCTGCCACCACAAAATCCACAATACTCCACCTTGGAGCCACTGTCGCTAGAACTACCAGTACCAGAAGAACTAGAACATCCTTTCTTCTTGAACTGGTGGCCACGAGGTCTAAACCTCTGGCGTCCCGACTGCTGAGCTATCTGCTGCTGCGAGGAAGGCTGAGACGATTGGGACAACGGGGAAGGCTGTGCTCCCTGAATCACTGTGCGACTACTCTGCGCAACCTGCGGCCTCCACTGCTGCTAGAACTACCAGTACCAGAAGAACTAGAACATCCTTTCTTCTTGAACTGGTGGCCACGAGGTCTAAACCTCTGGCGTCCCAACTTCTGAGCTATCTGCTGCTGCGAGGAAGGCTGAGACGATTGGGACAACGGGGAAGGCTGTGCTCCCTGAATCACTGTGCGACTACTCTGCGCAACCTGCGGCCTACGAGACCGACGGTTCTTCAACCCCTCCTCGATATCAATCGCACTATCCACGGCCTCTGCATAGCTCTTCTGTTTACTCGACAAACCCAAGGTATACAACTACTCATTCAGCCCTTCTAGAAACTTAGTCCTCTTCGCTCTCTCTCGGCCAGCAACATGCGGCACATACGTAAGAAGGGAAGAAAACCTACGGGCATACTCTCTAGCAGACATGGAACCCTGCTCCAAGTTATCGAACTCACGCTCACGGGCGTTCACGTAGGACTCTGGGACATACTCCTGATGAAAAGAAACATAGAAACTGTCCCACTAAATCACTACCCCAGTCTCTTCCAAAGTCCTCGAAGCGCCTCTCCACCAATGCTCCGCACCTTTCCTCAGCTGGAAGGTAGCTAAGCTCAACTTGAGCTCATCATCGTACTGCACACGATTGAACAGACCCATGATGTGCTGCAGCCACGAATCTGCATCCTCACTAGACTCATCCCCATTAAAAACTTGGGGGTTCATACGCTGGAACCTCTCCATCACCAGTTCCATGCTATCCATGTGGGCTGCCAACTCATCAACCTCTTCTTCAACCCGAATATCGCGCTCACGAGAGGGAAAACTACGCTGATCCTCGTTCTGACCTCCGGAATCGTCCTGAAACTCTCCTATACCTCTGCCCCTACATCTAGGCGGCATCTAAGAAGACACTAAGCAGGATAAGATCACACAAAACAGATACAGCACAAAATAATATGCAACACATAGATCACATAGTCAAGCACAAACAACACACACCTGTGCCTAGACTCAAGTGTGATCAAACAGAATTGAGCTTATCCCAGCTTAAGCTCTGATACCAAAAATGTCAGGCCTCGTGCACATCTCAGAGTTAAACCACGCAGAAACATAGCAGAAGCTTATAAAAGTGGCTTAAAAATTTTCGCTTGTCCTGACGGTTTAAAACAGATAGTTTAAAATAGAACAATACTTAAAATAATCCCAGTTACATAACGTAATACAACAGTAAAGCAACTACAAGTACTAGTAATAAAACAACAGCTGAAAACACTACAGCTGGACAGAACTAAGCACAGGCATTCCCCGACTGACACTACTAGTGCATAATATGCTATACGCTAACTGGGACACTCTATCCACCACCTGGGGTGCCACCAGCTGGATCAAAGCCACGCCCAGCTGTGAATCCTGGAAAACCTGAACACAAACAGGCAACAACACAACAGCCCCAGAGGTACCTTAGGGTCAAACCCCATTACGGATAGCAACAAATACAGCAACGGAAAGCAGTAGATAAATATGCAGATGCTATGCAGGAAATCAAAGTACAACCAGAAGCTGTAAGCCAAGGAATCTCAAAACAGCAACTCGACAGCCACATAGTCAAGCACAAACAACACACACCTGTGCCTAGACTCAAGTGTGATCAAACAGAATTGAGCTTATCCCAGCTTAAGCTCTGATACCAAAAATGTCAGGCCTCGTGCACATCTCAGAGTTAAACCATGCAGAAACATAGCGGAAGCTTATAAAAGTGGCTTAAAAATTTTCGCTTGTCCTGAAGGTTTAAAACAGATAGTTTAAAATAGAACAATACTTAAAATAATCCCAGTTACATAACGTAATACAACAGTAAAGCAACTACAAGTACTAGTAATAAAACAACAGCTGAAAACACTACAGCTGGACAGAACTAAGCACAGGCATTCCCCGACTGACACTACTAGTGCATAATATGCTATACGCTAACTGGGACACTCTATCCACCACCTGGGGCGCCACCAGTTGGATCAAAGCCACGCCCAGCTGTGAATCCTGGAAAACCTGAACACAAACAGGCAACAACACAATAGCCCCAGAGGGACCTTAGGGTCAAACCCCATCACGGATAGCAACAAATACAGCAACGGAAAGCAGTAGATAAATATGCAGATGCTATGCAGGAAATCAAAGTACAACCAGAAGCTGGAAGCCAAGGAATCTCAAAACAGCAACTCGACAGCTGGATAACAACAACTCAACATCTAGAGCGAGTCGATAAAGAGACAGTCGTCACAGTGGCCACGGAATGTATACTGAGTAAATGGGAGCTACCCACTCGTTTCACGTATACTGCATCAGATGCAACAATAGCTCAACCTGCTGTTGCCCACTCATGAGGTGTGGGAGCTACCCACTTCGCCCATAGCGGCTAACAGTCCCAGTAGGGAGATGAGGACGGGAGTTATCCGCGCGCCTCCAGCTTTAAGGTATACGGGAGTTACCCGCTCGTCCTTAAGCAAAGCATCCTGGTATGCTCAGATCGGAATACAAGGCATAGCTAGCAAGATAGAACTCAACAGGAGATTATGCGTGTATGCAAATGCAATAGCTGATATTAAACACAAGCACAATAATAACAGCAAAGAGCATACACAGCAAGGCACATAATCCACGCTCAATCCACAGCTGTAACGAGCTCAACATCCGTACCCTAACTTCTGAGTTATAATTAGCACATGCAGTTTGCCACAATGAAAGTCCTAGCGACGCAGATCCACCACCTGCTAAACCAAATACAAGCAACTGCTCAAGGACTACAACTCAGAACCATAGTAGCTGGGAGCTACGACTCCACCAGCGCTAGTTCTACCTTTCTATTACCACGAAAAGCTCTAACAAGCTTAAAGGCAGAATCTTTACTTACCCCAAAAATCTAGTATAGGATGTGAAATCCGACGCTTATGCTAACGGGCTACACAAGGGAGATGTATCTGCGATCCTCCTCCGCTGCCTACGAAAAGGGTATGAGACGAATCACCCTAGCAAGAGGAGTCCAACGCTACCACTCTTGCTCACGTCGGAGCTATCTACCGACGGAAATTCGAACGAAGAAGGTTATTGTGAACAGTAACTAGGGTATCGCTACAAGATAAGGTTCACGGGAAATATTTCTAAGTGTCGGGGAAACAATAATTGAATGCAAGGACCAGGTCCTCTATTTAAAGTCACAACTGACTACTAGGAAATAGATCCATGGGCAATATCAGCTATCGCCACTGATATCCCAACCAACCGCTGAATCTCGCATCATCTATAACCTTACGTCGATACCACACCTAACTAATTCAAACGACTTCGCAGGAGGACACGTCACCCGGCTACTCCAAGCACGTCGACTCACAGCTGGTTTAATGCAGATTCTTCCAAACCCAAAATCTGATACAAGATATACGGGTCTCACACTTTGAACAACTCAAGGGAGAGACAACCTTCTCCAAGTTAGATTTGAGGTCACGTTATCACCAACTAAAGATCAAGGCTGAAGACGTTCCTAAAACTGCATTTAGAACAAGATATGGCCATTACGAATTCACGATGATGCCATTTGGTATAACCAATGCACCAGCGGCCTTCATGGATCTCAGGAACCGGGTATTCAAACCATTCCTCGACAAATTTGTGGTGATGTTCATAGACGATATACTCATGTATTCACCAAGTGAAGAAGAACACAAGGAACACCTTCGAATCACCCTTAAAACTCTGAGGGAGAAACAACAGTACGCCAAGTTCAAGAAGTGTGAATTTTGGCTGAAGAGTGTGGCATTCCTAGGCCATATAATTTCTGAGGCAGACGTATCAGTGGATCCAAAGAAGGTAGAAGTTATCATGGACTGGCCTATACCGAAGACAGTGACAGAAGTTCGAAGCTTCTTGGGACTGACTGGCTATTATCGTAAGTTCGTAGAAGGATTCTCATCAATAGCCTTACCACTCACTAGACTCACCCAGAAGAAATCCAAGTTCAACTAGAACGAAGAATGTGAGACAAGCTTCGAAACTCTGAAGACGAAGCTTGCATCTGCCCCTGTTCTGATGCTACCCGTAGGGGACAAAAGCTTTACTATCTACAGTGATGCATCCAAAGGAGGACTAGGGTGTGTACTTATGCAAGATGGCAGGGTAATTGATTATGCTTCAAGACAACTGAAGACGCATGAACACAACTACCCAACCCATGATCTAGAGCTAGCTGCGGTAGTTTTTGCTCTAAAGATTTGGCGACACTATCTTTACGGGGCAAAGTGCGAAGTGTTCACCGACCATCAGAGTCTCAAGTACATATTCACCCAAAAGGAATTAAATATGAGACAAAGACGATGGATTGAGATATTGAAAGATTTCGATTTAACAATAAGTTACCATCCAAGAAAAGCAAATAAGGTAGCTGATGCGTTAAGTCGAAAAAACATGGGTAAAGTGACTTTATCATCGATCTGAGCCCAAACATGCCTTAGAGAATTGGTCAAGCTAAAAGAGGATCAAGACCCCAGCTTAATGAGGCTGAAAGAACAGATCAAGGAAGGGAAAATGACTGATTTCTGAGCAGACCAAGATGGGGTTCTTTGGATGAACGGACGACTATGTGTACCCGACGTCGATAACCTCCATCAGGAAGTGATGTCTTAGGCACATGAGATAAAAAGAGATGTTGCTGACTTTGTCGCTAGATGCCACGTATGTCAACAGGTCAAGGCAGAACATCAAAGACCAGGAGGATTATTACAACCACTAGAAATTCCAGAGTGGAAGTGGGAAAACATACCCATGGACTTTGTAGTAGGTATGCCGAAGACAAGATTAGGCCATGATGGAATATGGGTAATCGTGGATAGGTTGACAAAGTCTGTGCACTTTCTGCCTGTCCGAATGAACTACGGCTTGGATAAGCTTGCTTCGTTGTAAATGGACAACATCGTTAGACTGCATGGGGTTACAACCATCATTCTGTCAGATAAGAATCCAAGATTCATATCTCATTTCTGGAAGAGCTTCCAAGAAGCCATGGGAAGTAAGGTTACCCTCAGTACGTGTTGAGTTAAGCGTCAAGGGTGAGAACAATACTGGGATGGGTGACCTCCTGAGAAGTTCTCGTACGTCAAGCTGCTGACGTTGCGTCACTTGATCTGGTTGGCCATGTGGTCTGTAAAATTGTGATGCCAGATCTTAACGGGTAATACTATCTCTGCTGGGGATAGGGCCGGCGGTAGGAGAAGGGTAAGACTGATCTCTAAGGGAATTGAGACAGCACCAGCAGTTAGGCACGTACCTCCCCTGACTCATGGGCCTAACAGTCCAACCCTAACGCACATAATAGGTGCACTCTGTGCTGCCACATTATAAGGAAATAAAGTTGCACCTTGGATAATAGCTATAGCTTTTGGCCTAGTGGTAAGTGCTTGATCCTAAAAATTGGTATCAGATCGAGGTCAGGGGTTCGAGTCTCCCAAGAAGCATTTTCTATACTTTTTGTGGGGGGGATTGTTGAGTTAAGAGTGCAAGGGTGAGAACAATACTGGGATGAGTGACCTCCTGGGAAGTTTTCGTACGTCAAGTTGCTGACGTTGCGTGGCTTGATCTTGTTGGCCATGTGGACTGTAAAAGTGTGATGCCAGATCTTAACGGGTAATATTATCTCTGTTGGGGATAGGGCCGGCGGTAGGGGAAGGGTATGATCTCTAAGGGAATTGAGACAGCACCAGCAGTTAGACACTCACCTCCCCTGACTCATGGGCCTAACAGTCCAATCCTAACGCACATAATAGGTGCACTCTGCGCTGCCATATTATAAAGAAATAAAGTTTCACCTTGGCTAAGAGCTATAGCTTTTGGCCTAGTGGTAAGCGCTTGATCCTAACACTACGACTTACCATCCACAGACAGATGGTCAAACTAAGTGAACCATCCAAACCCTAGAAGACATGCTGCGGACATGCACCTTAGACTTCGTTAATAATTGGAGCAAACATATACCTCAAATAGAGTTCGCATACAACAACAACTACCACAACAGCATAGGAATGGCACCATATGAGGCCCTCTATGGACGAAAATGTCGATTGTCGCTGTATTGGTATGAGGTTGGAGAAAAGGCTATCATAGGACCTGAACTCATTCTGGAGACAATGAAAAAGGTAGCCATCATCAAGGAGAGACTGAAGGCATCTCATGATCGACAGAAAAGCTGGCAGACTTAAAGAGAAGACCCTTGGCATTCGAGGTAGGCGAAAAAGTGTACCTCAAGGTTTCTCCAATGAAAGGGGTAGTCCGATTCAATAAGGCGGGAAATCTAAATCCTCGGTATGTCGAACCATTCGAAATCTTGAAAAGAGTAGGAACACTTGCCTGCAAACTGGCCTTACCACCCAGTGTGTCAAGAATCCACAATGTCTTCCATATCTCACAACTAAGGAGATATATCGCGGATTGTAGTCACGTTCTCTATGAAGGACCACTCCTTGTAGAAGGGAATCTGGCCGAAGGACTGAACTATGAAGAGGTCCCAATTCGAATCGTGGACACAAAGGACCAGGTGCTTAGACGAAGAACAATCCCATACGTCCGAGATCCAATGGTCCAACCACACCGAGAGAGAAGCCATGTGGGAAATGGAGGAGAAGATGCGTAAGCAATATCTCCACCTTTTCGATGATCAAGGTAACCAATGTTTCGAGGACGAAACTTCATTTTAAGGAGGGAGGGATGTGAAAACCCAGGAAACAAAATTGTACGGTCAACTCAGATCTGGGACGGTCAACTCAGATTTGGTTCGGTCAACTTAGATCCGAGACGTTCAACGGTCAACTCAGATTTGAGACCGTCAACTCAGATCTGTATAGTCAGCAGTCAATCAGATCTGAACAGTCAGAAGTCAACTCAGATCTGGACAGTCAGCAGTCAACTCATATCTGGGACAGTCAACAGTCAACACAGATATGGGACAGTGAACTCAGCTGGTCAACAGTCAGACATTCAACACAGCTGGTCAAAAGTCAACTCAGTCTTGGACTGGTCAACTCAGCTTTGGACGATCAATTCAGATTTGGTGACGCAAATTCAGATTTGGCGACGCAAATTCAGATTTACCCAGTTGATGGTAGCATATTTCCTTCACTCACCTCGAAAATTCTTCAGTAAAATTACACTAAACTTCCACGCTAAAACTTTGCACAAGGCTGCATCCTAGTACTGTACGAAGTACCAGATTTCTCATACCAGTCAAGAAATTTCAGCAGACAATAAGTGGGCTTTTATTATATATATTCGTTTCAAATATTGTATATATTATTCAAGCTAAGTTCTGTTTTGAATTCCTGTTCGAGCACTTGTTTCGTATCCAATTCCGTTTTGTGTCAAGTTCATGATATGAATTATGCTATGTTTTAGCACTGATGTTTCGTAATATGGTTTTACAGAATATTCAGCACTCTAAGTTACGTGGTGTAACTATGGCCTCGACCCCTTAAAGGAGTAAAAATTAGGGACTGATCAGTAAACCATAGAAACGAAGTGACTATCAGTGTTACATGTTCTGTGATATGATATGCTCTGTTCTGAAATCTGTTATTCAGTATATGTATTTTGTTATGCTCGAATGGTATCCCCCACTTGCTGAGTGTTTCCCCAAACGCTCACCCCTTACTTCTCCCACCCAGATAAGAACGAAGAAAGGTCGAAGAAGAGGAACAAGAGCTGTTCTGGGGCTGGTGAAGATTCAGTTAGTTTTTGTTGATGTAAATTTTGCTTCCGCATTTCTGTTATTTCAGACTCTGATCTTCAGTTGTAAAAACGATTATACTTGGTTATGTAACAGACTGGTTCTGAGATATACTATGAGGCTTAATGTTTTACAATTTTATAATTGTATAATATTGCCGATGTCATGAGTCTCGGTCTCGGGGCATGATAGAGGTGTCATTGCCGAGACTTGGTTGGGGCACATGGAAGGGATGTTTGACAGAGTCAACTACGACGAAGAGCGTAGACTGAGTTTGTCTACATTCAAGCTGAGGGATCATGCGCCGCATTGGTGGAAGGGTGCTTCCCGAGCCATGAGAGAGATGGGTGTTGAGATCTCTTGGGGGATTTTCTGTGCCGCTTTCAGACAGGAGCACATTCCAGAGTCGTACTTCCAAGGAGCGAGAGATAAACAACTAGGTTCGAGGAAATCTGAAGGCGGCGGAGTATGCCAGACTGTTTTCTTGTCTTCTTGCCTACATCCCTCATGTTTCCAATCGGGAGAGGGCCAAATGGAATAAGTTTCCGGAGGCCTTGATATCGGATCTCTTTCCTTTGGTGTTGGATGGTTCCCTTGATACTTACGTCGATGCTGTGAATATGGCAATGATATTGAGGAGGGTTTGTGGAACCCTCAGTCTCAATTTCAGCCACAGACTACTCAAGGTTTTCATCCCGTGCCTTAGGGGATGTCCTCTTTTCAGCCTTCTCAGATGTCACAGCAGTCGAGTCGCCACAAGTTTAAGCCCAGAGGCAAGCCGTTTAAGATGATATCGAGTTCTAGTTTTCTGGATTTGACGGTTCCAGCGGAGGTAGTTCCAGGGCCGAGTGTTGTGGCCAGTGTGGAGTAAAACATCCATCGACGTAGTGTGCTTGAGTTCAGGGTGTTTTCCACATCTGAGGATAGTACGGACACTTTGCTAGGGTGTGTCCTTAGACTGGGACTCAGCGTACGGCTTCACCACCATAGGGTCGGTCTGGTGGATCGTCTCGGGGTTGGTATTTTTCCATGAAACCATAGAGGTTGGGTGTATCGCAATATAGAGGGTAATTTCAACAGCCCGGTTCGTCTAATTTTGGAGGGTCTTCTCAGCCCCAGTTCTGAAGACCCCACCAGGCTCAGGTGAATGCTATGACGAAGGAGCAAGCTAAGGATGCGCTCAGAGGAGTGAGTGCAGGTACTTGCTCTATTTTCAATTTTCCTGCACGAGTTTTATTTGACACAGGAGCATCACATTCATTCTTGTCTGATGCATTCATTTGTGAGTATGGTTTGAGTACTACTCCTTTGCATGATGGTGTGTCGGTTGCAACTCCTACCCGGTGCGAGCTTGTTTTCTCAAAATATAGTAATAGGTTGGTTTGGTGAGAATGTGATGTTGTCCAACATGAAGTTGGAAATGAGGGACTTCGACTGAATTTTGGGGATGGATGTGTTGTCTAGTTTTAGAGTTACATTAGATTGTTTCCATGGCGTTTTTTGTTTTCGGCCTCAGTTTGGAGAGAAGTGGGATTTCTACGGCCATGACTCTCGATCTAAGATTCCACTGATCTCAGCCATGGAGATGTTTGGGTTGCTATCGTTGGAGAATTTTGGTTTCATGGTCTATGCGTTGCACGTATTTCCATAATCCCGCTTGGAGCTTAGTGACATTCCCGTCGCTTGATAATTTCCCGACATTTTTCCCGAGGAGATTCATGGTTTCCTTCCAAGATGGGAGATCAACTTTGTATTGAGTTGGTTCCTGGAACATCCCCTATTTCGAGAGCCTTGTATCAATTGGCGCCAGCATAGTTGAGAGAACTGAAGGTTTAGTTGAGCGATCTTTTAGAGAAAAGATTCAATAGGTAGAGTATGTCACCGTGGGGAGTTCCAATTCTTTTCATGAAGAAGAAGTATGGCTCGATGAGGATGTGTATCGACTTCCGACAACTGAACAAAGCGACTATGAAGAATAAGTATCCGTTGCCAAGGATTGATGATTTGTTCGACCAACTTCAGGGTTCAGCGGTGTACTCTAAGATCAATCTTTGTTCACATTACCATCAGTTGAGGATTCGAGAGGAGGAAATTTCAAAGACCGCGTTACGGACGAGGTATGTGCATTATGAGTTTTTGGTTATGCCTTTTGGTTTGACGAATGCCCCTGCGGTCTTTATGGATTTGATGAACCGACTGTTTTGAGAGTTCATAGATCGTTTTGTGATTCTGTTCATTGATGATATCTTTTTCTATTCGAAGACCAAGAGGCAGCATAAAGAACATCTGAGGTTAGTTCTCCAAACACTTCGAGACTCACAACTATATGCTAAGTTCTCCAAGTGCGAGTTTTAGATGGATAGAGTGGTGTTTCTGGGTCATGTCATTTCGTCTCAGGGAATCTCAGTTGATCACATTAAACTGGGAGCATCCCATGAATGTCTTTGAGATTCGTAGCTTTTTAGGATTGACTGGTTAATACAGGCGCTTTATCGAGGGATTTTCTATAATAGACAAACATATGACGCATTTGGCTCAGAAAGATAATAGATTTGTTTGGACTGAGGAGTGCGAGAACAGTTTTCAGTTGCTAAAGGAGAAGCTAACCACCGCGACAGTGTCAGCGTTACCTTCCAGTTCAGGAGGTTTCTTGGTATGTTCTGATGCATTTCTTATTATACTGGGTTGTGTTTAGTGCAGAGCAGGCGAGTCATTGCTTATGTGTCTCGACAGCTGAAGCACAATGATACCGGATACCTAGTTCATGATTTTGAGTTGGCGACCGTTGTGTTTTCATTGAAGATTTGGTACCATTACCTTTATGATAAGCAATTTGTGGTGTACACCGACCACAAGAGTCTTCAGTATCTCTTTTCTCAGTACGATTTGAACATGAGGCAGCGTAGATGGATGGAGCTACTCAAGGACTTTGATTGCGAGATACAATATCAACCAGGAAGGGTGAATCTTGTTGCTGATGACCTTAGTAGGAAAGCACAAGTTTCGATGCTGGCATATCTGAGTATATAGAAAGTCCATGAGAATTTGAGAGCGACCGGTTGACGGTTTCACCCAGGCAACGATCATTTCATGGTTTTCTCTTTTCAGGTTGAACCGCAGATTGTTTCAGACATTAGGTCAGCATAGAGAACTGACCCGTACATTCACAAGTTGAAGTTGAAGGCAAAAGCAGGTCAGTTGGATGATTATTTTGTTGCTTCTGACAGGTGCTTGAGGTTTTGGGTATGTTAATTATACATAACTTTATCGACTAATGATCATGATAGAAGCTCATTGTAGTCGTCACAGTGTCCAACCTGATGTGAGAATGATGTACCACGCCTTGAAATCACACTATTGGTGGCCAGATATGAAGAAGATATCGCTGAATTTGTAGCTCGATGTCTGAATTTCCAGCAGGTCAAGGCTGTAAGGAAGAGACCTGGTGGTATTTTGCAAAGTTTAATAGTACCCCAATGGAATTGGGAGCATATAGCCATGGATTTTGTGACGCATTTGCCTCGTTCCAGCCGAGGTTGTGATGCGGTTTGGGTTGTGATCGATCGACTGTCCAAGTCAGTCCACTTCATTTCCTACGACATGACGTGTTCGATGAAGAAAATGGCGAGGTTGTGCATCGATTTTTTAGTAATATTGCACGGTGTGCCGGTGTCAATATTTTCTGACAGGGATCCAAGGTTCAACGACATGACGTGTTCGATGAAGAAAATGGTGAGGCTGTACATCGATTTATGTACATCGATTTTGTAGTAAGAAAATGGCGAGGCTTGATTACTTGTCTTTGGTGGAGTTTTTCGTACAACAACATCTACCAAGCGAATAATGGGATGGGACCGTTTGAGGCATTGTATGGTAAAAAGTGTTAAGATAAAATTAAAATGGTTTGGCGATAACAAAAATAAGGATAAGAACTGAAATTAAGATTAAGATCTGAAGACTAAGAGATCGCAGTTATCGGAAGGAAGTATTCAAGTCTGGACTGTTAGTTTTCGTGAACTTATCGGAGAAGTTTTCATATCAGAGAGATTTGGGAACAGTTATTTAGATTCAGATCAGAGTATTTCAGAGTTGATTATTCGGGTCAAGTATTTCAGTTATCGGGTTAAGGAATTCAGATCAGACGATATCAGATTTGATTCAGAGGCTATGGTAACACAACCAGTATATTTGTTCAGAGAGCGGACTTAGTTGAGCAGAATCCACCCAGGGTATCTCAGATGTTATTTTGTAGATCTAAAGAATAGAAATTCAGATCAGAATAGTCATTTCCAAGGATTCAGATCTGGCAGATTTACGACTCTACAAAAAGGGGGAATATTCGTAAAGGCTATAGGATTTCAGATCTCACGGAATCACTATTTGAAGAAATCAAAAGAGAGAAAGTTCAGATCTTAGTATGACAGTTATGAGATGACTTCTGATCTGACAGAGAGTATCGACTGTGTAAAGTACCAAAAGAAAAAAAGATTTCAGATTTCAGATGTTATCAGATGTCTTTTTAAGAGAGATCAACGGTCACGATTTAATTGCATAAAGCATGTTAGACAATTTGAATTGAAGAGACAAGATCAGAGCTACTTTGAGTATGGTTGCACAGTACGTATAGTTGGTACAACCGATGTTTACCTACTTTGGTATATGAGTCAACTCAGCTCTGACAAACACATGCAACCTTTTGCATAGCATTGATGGAGCATTTAATGCTGCGATTTGATGAAGATATGCAAGCAAAGGTTGTGTATACTGGCTCATTTATTGATCGTTGAGGGTGAAGAGTATAAATAGATCAAGATTTCAAATGAAGAAGCTCTCGGTTACTTTGATTACTCTGCGACTCTTTTGCTCTCCAGTATTCTCGTATCTCGCTGGGATTATTCAAACGTTCACTCAGAAAATATTCTAAGTCCCAGTTTTCAAATCTCGAAGAACTTTTTCGTTCATGTTTTCATTAGATAAATCTTCGAGATATCTTCTGGTTACTTTTGTAAACAGGTTTCACTGTATAGAAACCAGAAGAATTATAGTACTCAAGTATTTCGTGTTTCATTGTATATTTCATATTTGAGTCTGGAACGAACGTGCTTTGAATAAGTTCGAAAATTCGATTGTTTGTAACTCAGCAGTGCTATCTGCGTGTAGTAGAAGTTGCTAGGAGTTCACTTGGTGCGAGGTTCAGTGACCAGGTGTTTGCAGAGGCTGTATTCACCAAATATCTTCTAGTGGAACCTTCCTGAAAAGGAAGAAGGGGAGACGTAGGATTTGATATCCGAACTTCAAAAACCAAATTCTGAACCTTGAACTTTTACATTATCTGTATCACATTTATTCTTTACTGTTCACTGCTCAATCGGTTTATTTCCGCACATTAATTGTTAACCGAGAGAACAACGTAGAACTAAGAGCCTCAGATCTGGTCACTCAAATCTGAGTTAAGCAAGGCTTGTTAAAATAGTTTTAAAGGTTTCAAAAAATCAAAAATCGATAGGAGTTCATTCAACCCCCCCTTCTAAACTCCTACGCATATTTTAAACACATTTTCGATTCCATTGATCCTATCAATTGGTATCAGAGCCTGTGCATCTCGGTTATGAACAGTATTATCTTGCGCTTGTATATTTGAAAAATGTCTACTTCTCACAACAAGATTCCTATGTTTTCTAAGGAGGAGTATGATGACTGGATGATAAGGATGTAAGCTCACTTAGCAGCACAAGATGATGACATGTGGTACGTCATCACAAATGGTCCGATGAAGATCATGAAAGCCAATAAAGCTATAGCCATTACTGCTGGTGCTCCTCAGTGGTCAGAAAAGACAAGAATGGAGTATACACCTGAGGACAAGAAAAGGCAAATCTCGATAACGTTGCGAAGGATATTCTTTACAAGACGCTGGACAAGAATATGTTCAGCAAGATCAAAACCTGTGCCACTGCCAAGGAGATTTGGGAAAAGCTGACGCAAATCTGTGAGGGCAATGATGAAACCAAGGAGAACAAATTGACAGTTGCCCAGTAGAAGTATGAGTCCATTAAGATGCGAGAAGGAGAGACCATGGCGGAGTTTGATGAAAGATTCAGTGTTGTGGTGATTGAGCTTACCAGTCTTGGAAAAGAGTACAGCAACAGAGAGCTGGCTCTCAAGGTGATGAGAGTGCTGCCGAGAGAATGGGATGTCTAGACAATGGCGATGAGGGAGTCCAAAGATCTGAACAATCTTGAGCTGCATGATCTGTTTGCTAATATAAAGCCTATGAGTTTGAGCTGGAGACCAGATCTGAGGCTGGACCATCAACATCTCAACAACAAAAGCTCTTGCAGCAACAACTTCAGAACATTGCTCTCCAAGCACTAGCAAGTCTGCAGAACAACTGACTAATGACGTCATGTCCCTCTTCGTCAAGAAGTTTGGGAAATTCATGAGAAGATCTTCTAACACTTATTTCAATTATAACAAATCTGAAAATATATCTACTGATTTAAACTGTATAATTGTGGTCGACCAGGCCACCGTTAAGATGCGAGAAGGAGAGACCATGGCGGAGTTTGATGAAAGATTCAGTGTTGTGGTGATTGAGCTTACCAGTCTTGGAAAAGAGTACAACAACAGAGAGTTGGCTCTCAAGGTGATGAGAGCGCTGCCGAGAGAATGGGATGTCTAGACAATGGCGATGAGGGAGTCCAAAGATCTGAACAAGCTTGAGCTGCATGATCTGTTTGCTAATATGAAAGCCTAAGAGTTTGAGCTGGAGACCAGATCTGAGGCTGGACCATCAACATCTCAAAAACAAAAGCTCTTGCAGCAACAACTTCAGAACATTGCTCTCCAAGCACTAGCAAGTCTACAGAACAACTGACTAATGACGTCATATCCCTCTTCGTCAAGAAGTTTGGGAAATTCATGAGAAGATCTTCTAACCCTTATTTCAATTATAACAAATCTGAAAATATATCTACTGATTTAAACTGTTATAATTGTGGTCGACCAGGCCATTCGCAGCAGATTGCAACAGACTCAGGAAGGATGACAAGAAGAAAGATGATAGATCCAAGAAGAATGATAGAAGGTCGACAGAAAGAAGAAGAACCGGATCTGATAAGAGGCCCAATCGAAAGCATGATCGTAAAGTGCTTGTTTCTGAGGAGAGTAACAAGAACTGGGAGGATTCAGATTCGGTACTTCAAGCAGCTCCTCATCCAGTGAAAGTGAGCAAGAAGATGTTAACTACCTGATGGCCAATCAAACTACTGATGATGAGGTATTCGATTTTTCCAATACTGAATTTACACGAGAGGACCTGATCAATGCACTAAATGAGATGGTCCATGAGTACCGTAAGCTATCTCAGACATTCGAGGAAATCAAAGCTGAAAACGGATGTTTGAAAAGTAGTTCAGTTGAACCAAGCACTGCTCAGCTTCGGGATTCTGACAGCTTACAAACAGAGTTGAGTAAGCTGAAGATTGAGAATGAATATTTGATAAATAAGTTTTGTGAGCTCACATTTGAAAACGAGAGATTAAATCAAGTGATGAGCTCTTGGACAAAGTCTTCTGTTTCCTTAGGCAAGCTGCAAGAGACCCAAAAGCCACTGAATGATAAAACTGGCTTAGGTTTCAGTTCTAGTGAATGCAACTATGGGGAAACCAGTACTCAGTCAGATCTGGCTGATGGCAAGTTCAAGAAAATGAACTTTGTCAAAGCTAGTGTGACACATGACACCAGTGAGTCGGTGAAGTATGATAGACCAGAACTCGGGAAAGCTGAACTATAAGGGGGCTAAAGAACAGACTTGATAAAGATAAAGCGAAAGCTGGATCTAAGTCGTTTGTTCCAAACCAACAAAGGCGTGGTTCGAAGAAGGCCAAATCAGTATGGGTAAAAGTTCAGCCCCAGCAAGATCTGAATGGTCAAAGTACTAAGCCAAAGCTCAACAGATCTCACAATGTTTCTGCACGAACCCTAGTAGATATCCATACTGGGAAAACTGTAAAGGTAATTAAAGTATGGTCCCGAAAGGGGTAATCCTATCTGGACCCAAGTTAAATTGGGTACCAAAAATCGGTTTTCGTGATTGCAGGACAACAGGTACAAAGCTGCAGAAGATTCTATCATCTGGTATCTAGATAGCGACTGTGCGTGACATATGACTGGAAATCCAAAGCTGCTATCAGATTTGACACCACACAAAGGAGCTAAGATTGTGTTTGGTGATAACTCACACGGTAACACTGTGGGTAAGGGTAAGCTTACCCATGTTAACATTTCCATATCTGATATTCTTGTTGTCGAAAATTTGTGCTATAATTTGATTAGTATAAGTTAGCTGTGTGACAATGGTTACACAGTTAACTTTCAAAAGCACACATGCACAGTTCAGAACTCTGATGGTCTTACAGTGTTGGTAGGAAACAGATCGGGAAATACCTACATTGGCGTCAGATCAGATGAGTTCTGAACAGATCTATCTAGCAGCTGACTCTTCTAAGAGTTGGCTGTGGCACCAGAGAATGAATCATTTGAACTTTAAAACACTTTCCAAATTGAGTAAGATTGAATTGGTTTCTGGTATTCCCAAAATAAATTTTTCAAAAGACAAGATTTGTGCAGCATGTCAGTTGGGTAAACAGATTCGATCTACTTTTAAAAAGAAAAATGGTCAACGTTCTTCCCGAATCTTAGAGCTTTTGCATATGGATCTTTTTGGTCCAATACCCATAATCAGCTTAGGGGGAACGAATTACACCCTGGTTGTTGTTGATGATTTTACAAAATTTACATGGGTGCTGTTTTTAAAATCAAAAGATCAGACTTCTGACCAGCTGATTAAGCTTTTAAAACATTTGAAAAATGACAAATCTTGTACTGTCAACCAGATAAGATCTGATAGAGGTACTGAGTTTTTAAATCATTAGCCATAATCTTATCTGGAAGAAATTGGGAAAAATCATGAGCTTTCAGCAACTAGAACTCCTCAGCAGAACGGGCTGGCTGAGAGGAGAAATCGAACTTTAAAAGAAGCTGCTCGATCTATGATTGTTTATTCCGGTATTTCTCAAAAATTCTGAGCAGAAGCACTTAACACAGCTTGCTACACTCAGAACAGATCTATGATTAACAAAACTCATGGAGTTACCCCATATGAGATCTGGAGTGGCAAGAAACCTGATATCTCCTATTTCAGGGTGTTTGGGTGCAGGTGTTTCATTCACAATAATGGTAAAAAGCATCTAACAACTTTCGATGCTAAATCTGATGTAGGTCTATTCCTCAGATATTGAGCTGTGAGCAAAGCCTACAGAGTATTCAACAACCGGAGCTTGACAGTTGAAGAATCAGCTCACGTGGTATTTGATGAGACTAGTTTTCGCTCCAACTCAGCTTCGAGCTTACATGAGTTGTGTTCACTTCTGGAATCAACCAGCCTTGATGAATCAGATGAGGACGTGCCACAACAAAGATATTCAGCTGATCCCCAACCATCTCTGGACACACCACAAGATAACGCACAAGCAGATCTGTCATGTAACCCAGTAGTCATTTATTTGACTAACGTTGACCAGGTACATGAACAGATCTCTCCTAGTGTGCGAGCTGCTGGTGATGGAGCAACAGATGTGCAAGGCAATGCTTATCAATTGGTATCTGATACAAATGCTGGAAAACGATCACATCAATTGGTATATGAACCACATCTGGAACAAAGCCCTTATCCATTGGTGTCAGAAAATCCAGATCACGCAATCCAGAAATCATTCAAGAAGAACAAGGAGCTAATTCAATTAGATCTGATCTTCCATGGAATACAAATCATCCAGCTGAGCAGATCATAGGTAATGTACTCTCTCCTGTTCTCACACGAGGCCAGCTTATGCATGAGTATTTCAATTCAGCATTCATATCGCATGTAGAACCTAAGCTGATAGAAGAGGCCTTAGTTGACCCGAGCTGGATAGATGCAATGCAAGGAGAACTTAGCCAATTTAAGAGAAATAATGTATGGCAATTAGTTCCTAGACCTTCTAATCATTCAGTAATAGGAACTAAATGGGTCTTTAGGAAAAAAACTAAATGAAGATGGCGTAGTAATTAGAAACAAAACTAAACTGGTAGCACAAAGATTTAGACAAATGTAAGGCATAGACTTTGATGATACCTTTGCTCCAGTAGCTAGATTAGAAGTCATTCGCATGTGTTTTGCATATGCTGCATACAAAGACTTCAAAGTCTTTCAAATAGATTTGAAGAGTGCCTTTCTAAATGGCATCTTAACAGAGGAAGTGTTTGTTGCACAACCTCCTGGCTTCGTTAATCATACATATCCAGGTCACGTTTACAAATTGGATAAAGCTCTATATGGGTTGAAGCAAGCACCCAGAGCTTGGTATGATACACTTTCAAAATTTCTTATCGAGCATGATTTCACAATAGGCACCATCGATAAGACATTATTTAAATTTGTCAAATCTGATCATGTCCTGTTAGTACAAATTTATGTAGATGATATTATATTTGTGTCAACTAACCCCAAACTGTGCCAAAAGTTTTCTAAGTTGATGCAGGACAAGTTCGAGATGAGCATGATGGGTGAAATGACATTCTTTCTGGGAATACAAGTGAGACAGCTTGACAATGGGATCTTCATTAATCAAGAAAAGTACACGAAAGAATTGCTGAAAAAATTTGGCATGGACAATTTTTCAGCAGCAGCGACCCCAATGAGTGCCTCAATCAAGTTAGACAAAGACGAAGCTGGAACTGCCATAGAGGTATCTTTGTATCGCGTTATAATTGGCTCTTTACTATACTTAACTGCTAGTAGACCAGAAATCATGTTTGATGTCTATATGTGTGCTAGATTTCAAGCAGAGCCTAAACAGTCACATTATATTTCTGTGAAAAGAATTTTAAAATATTTGAAAGGAACTTCCAATGTGGGTCTTTGGTATCCCAAAGACTCCAGCTTTCAACTAATCGGCTATAGTGATGCAGACTACGCAGGTTGTAGAGTTGATCGGCGAAGCACAAGTGGGACTTGTCAGTTCTTGGGAGATCGACTGATTTCCTGGTTTAGTAAGAAGCAGACTTCAATTGCTACGTCAATAGCTAAAGCGGAGTATCTAGCGGCTGGAAGCTGCTGTGCTCAGATCTTATGGATTCAACACCAGCTGAAGGACTATGACATTGATGCTTTTGAAGCGCCTATTCTCTGTGACAATACCAATGCCATCGCAATCACCCAGAATCCTGTGCTGCACTCAAGAACCAAGTATATCGACATCAGACATCATTTTATAAGAGATCACGTGCTCAAGAAGGACGTCCGGCTGGAATATGTGCCAACAGATCGGCAAGATGCTGATATCTTCACAAAACCCCTACCGGACGCTAAATTTTCGTATTTTCGAAATATTCTTGGTCACTTAGAATTGCCTTGATATGTCTTTGCGCTAAAAATTGCAGATTGAAAAACATTGGTTTACTTCAGATCTAAGTCTACTGTTCAGGGGGAACAACGTGGATTTTCAGATTTGCATATTATATTTCTGTGAAAAGAATTTTAAAATATTTGAAAGGAACTTCCAATGTGGGTCTTTGGTATCCCAAAGACTCCAGCTTTCAACTAATCGGCTATAGTGATGCAGACTACGCAGGTTGTAGAGTTGATCGGCGAAGAACAAGTGGGACTTGTCAGTTCTTGGGAGATCGACTGATTTCCGGTTTAGTAAGAAGCAGACTTCAATTGCTACGTCAATAGCTGAAGCGGAGTATCTAGCGGCTGGAAGCTGCTGTGCTCAGATCTTATGGACTTCAACACCAGCTGAAGGACTATGACATTGATGCTTTTGAAGCGCCTATTCTCTGTGACAATACCAATGCCATCGCAATCACCCAGAATCCTGTGCTGCACTCAAGAACCAAGTATATCGACATCAGACATCATTTTATAAGAGATCACGTGCTCAAGAAGGACGTCCGGTTGGAATATGTGCCAACAGATCGGCAAGATGCTGATATCTTCACAAAACCCCTACCGGACGCTAAGTTTTCGTATTTTCGAAATATTCTTGGTCACTTAGAATTGCCTTGATATGTCTTTGCGCTAACAATTGCAGGTTGAAAAACATTTGTTTACTTCAGATCTAAGTCTACTGTTCAGGGGGAACAACGTGGATTTTCAGATTTGTTAAACTTTCAGATTTTGGAGAACCTCAGCTTTAGGGGGAACAACAGATCTGAATTAATAAGTGCTAAGTCAGCTGAATGCGTGAGATCTGAATCTATTCAGATTTCACGTATATACAGCTGATGCTTATAAATTGATCAGATATGGTAGTACCTCAGCTGGAATATCAATTGGTTTCAGATCCAAGGTTGTGACATAATGATAAAATGGCACTCGCTTTCACTTTTTACCCTTTGAGGTTAAAACTCAAAATGATTTCGAAAATCTTTTCAAAATCTCATCGCACCGTCGGATGTTTGACACGTGTGTTGTCATCATGAAAAACGTCACATCAACACAGTAAACGCGTACCATTTCATATTCTCTCTCTTCCACCATTTCGAGTTCACTTATCTTTTATACAACTGTTTATCTTCATTTACAATTTACCTTGCGAAATATTTCTATCGAACTCTCTTGCTTTTAGGGATTCTTGTTTGCAGATTATCTTTGCTTTCAGCATTTCCGTTCAATAAGCTATCAGAAATGGCATCTGCTTTGATCAACAACGCCAGTCAGATATACTTCGACTCAGTTTTCGGTATGGAAGATGAGGGAATGGTTAATCTGTGGGTTCTTAGGATGTTCCTCCACTATCTTCGAAGCTTCCTTGGTGGAGTTCTTTCAGAATTCTTCTGTGAGATATGACAAGGTGTTCAGTACCGTTCAGGGCAAGGCCGTTGAGATTTCTAAGGAATTGTTTGCTGGTACGTTTGAGTTACTGACGGAGGGACTGACCGATATGGATGATGTTCCAAAAGACTTGGTGTTTGATGTAAGGACTGCATTTTCTTTTGGTGGTGAATAGCTGAAAACCTCTTGCAAGAATAGGGATGAAAAAAGATTTTCGATTGTTGAATGATATTCTGGCTAAGACCGTGATGGTCAAAGCAGGCTCTTTTGATGCAGTCACCCATGAACATTTTCTGATGATGTCTGCTATTCATGGCGGAGTCAAAATTAATTGGGGCAAACTGCTGTTCAATATTTTCAAGGATATGGTGACTCCCGGGTCGAGGCAAGACAGAGGATATGTTGTGCAGATTTGTATTTTGTTGAAGGGGACAGCATATCTGGAGTTGGGTGAATCGAAGGAGTTCCCGCCTCTCAAAATTCTCACTGCTAAGACTGTTGGAATTTATGTTGCCAAGAACAACAAAATCATTGTTGATATGGATAAGCCAGCGGGAGATCAGCCAGATGCAAAGAAGAAGGTTTCACCAAGGAGGAGACCAGCTCCTGCTGTTGGTGGGCCTATTGCTAAGAAGAAAAGGACCACTGTGGGGAGAGCTTCTCTTGCAGAGAAGGAATTTACGATGGTCCAGGTGGAACAAAATCCAGAGCCCATATCTGTTATACCAGCTGTGACTCCTACAGAACAACGACGCCATGCACCAAAGAGAAAATTGGCGTTGCCAGAAGGTTCTGATGATGAAATTGCTGATAGTATTATTCATCAGGTGATTGCGGATACAACTGCGATTGAGACAGAGGAACCAGATTCGGAGGAAACAGTGGTGGCAGAGACTGCTGGATCTGAACCTGTTGAGACAGAGAGAAGGATAGATATTTCTGCTATAACTACTGATGATCCTACTCTCAGTTCCAAGGTGTTATCCAATGAGGAAGGACCTCTGGTTGAGACGGAGATGGAGAAGGAGAAAGAAGCTGAGCAGGACAAGGAGATTGAGCGCGTGGCTACTGAGGATTTGAGCCTGGCTAAGAGTGTTGCGACTATGACTGACTCTGAGGACACAGAGCCCTTGATAAAGGTTCTGAAGCTTACAGACAAATCCATGTCTGATGAAGAGTCAATGTACATTGAAGATATTCTGAAGCAGATCCCTGAGGATATGATGCTTCCTTCGACCATGGGTGCCGAGCTTACCAAGATCAAGTTTGGTCTTGGTATTGAGATTAAAGGAGTTACGGAAAGAGATTGGTACAAGGCCAATATTCCCCAAATTGATGTTGCCAATAAGGGGAAGGCGCCCCTTGTAGAGCCAGATACGATTAAAAGGCATCCGGCCCGGGAAATGTTTTCTTTGATTTGTGCAGATATAGATTTTCTTGTACAGTTGCGAGAAAGAGTTATAGAAGACGTTGCTTCATTCTTTCAATGTTCGGAGATTAACAGTTTTGGAATCCTATAAAGATTTAGTCTCCAAGGAAGAACATATGCTAGAATGGGCTGAGACAGATTCTCTTGAAACAGCTGTTCAGAGGCGGATGTATATAGCTGCTACGTATAGGGAAATGTTGTTGAGGAAATTTTTGGAGGCAAGGCATAACAATTTTGTGTCTGGTACGCCCACGACCGCTATAGATCTTTAGATTTTGGATATGCTATCTACTGCTCATCGCTCTTCTATGGAGGAAATGCAGAAGCAAATGACAAAGCAAAAGCTGGAGTGGACACGGTCGTACATCTCTCGTTTGTTTGAAGGAGAACATAGAGATCATGTGCACTCATCGCTAGATCCAACACCAACACAAGATCTACCTGCTGGATACGGAGATTGCTGAAAACTGATGGAGTTTGGAAGGTGGTAGAGGACGCAGATCGCTGGATACACATGTACAGAAAACCCATCGAGAAGCAGCAACCATTTGTTGCTCATCTTGCCCCGATTTGTTTCTTCATTGAGCCAGTTCAAGTTTTGCGCTGTCCACCACCTATTGTAAAGACTTGGGGCTGGTTTAGAGTATGTACAGATATCGTAGCGTTCAGCCTTTTTGGTCATCTGGACCCCGTTGGGACAACAAATTTGTGTACAGATTTAGTAGCCGTAGGACCAGTTGTGGATCGCAATGGGATTCCGCATAGGACTGTGAATAATGTTCAATACAGTATACAGATTGTAGATTCTATCACCATACTTTCTTCCGATACTGTTGTTGAAGAACCAGTTGTACAGATACAACCAGATCATACAGATTCAAATTCTCCCATGCATTTCACTACAACTGATCTTCCTCAGATTGAAGAACCAACTGCTGTCCTTCCTCCAGATCTTATAGTAGAGTTTGCACAGCTTTGCACTACAGTGGATCAGATTTCCCTTGAGCATGTGCAAACCCGAGTTCACATTGAGAGGGTCAAGGCAAATTATTTTCGAAGATCTCAATCCTTGAGACCTCACTTCTTACCAGAGCTGATAATCAAGACAGAGCTGCCCGTGTTCAAATCGAGATCTTCCGTAAGGAGATGAAAGCTCATAAAGCAGCACTGTCTGAAGAACTAGATGCTTTTCGTAAGGAGGTCCAAGACCACAAGGCTGCTCTTTCAAATGATTTTATGGAATTCCGTGTGTCAAGCACAGGAAAATTACAATACCCTTACCACGCAGCTATCCGAACTTGTCGATTACATTAATAGGGGTGGTGAAGCCAAAAAGGGGGAAATAAGGAGTAGAATTTGAGGTCCACCACCTCCTGACGATCCCAGACGTGGTGGTGGAGGAGGCAGTAGAAGTGAGCCTTTGATGAAGAGAGGAAGTGGTGGTTCGCATATTGGAGAGGTCGCACTAGACAAAGAGGAATTAGATCTTGGCTTACAGGAGAGTGAAGCTAAACATATTTTGTTTTTCAGTTCTTTGTACAAATATTTTGTACTTTGCTTCGTATTGAATATATAGCAGACTTGGAGCAATTTATTTTTGTCTCTTTTAAGTCGAAGGATGCTAAGCTTTGTCATCACCAAAAAGGGGGAAATTGTTAAGATAAAATTTATAAGTTTTGGTGATAACAAAAATAAGGCTAAGAACTAAACTTAAGGTTAAGATCTGAAGACTACGAGATCGCAGTTATCGGAAGGAAGTATTCAGATCTGGACTGCTAGTTTTTGTGAACTTATTGGGAGAAGTTTTCAGATTAGAGAGATTTGGGAACAGTTATTCAGATTCAGATCAAAGTATTTCAGAGTTGAGTATTCGGGTCAAGTATTTCAGTTATCGGTTTAAGGAATTCAGATCAGAAGATATCAGATTTTATTCAGAGGCTACGGTAACAGATCTAGTATATTCGTTCAGAGAGTACATTTCAGAACCGAGATTATCAGATGAGAGCGGACTTAGTTTTGAGCAAAATCCACCCAGAGTATCTTAGATGTTATTTTGCAGATCTCAGGAATATAAATTCAGATCAGAATAGTCATTTCCAAGGATTCAGATCGGGCAGATTTACGACCCTACAAAAGGGGGAATATTCGTAAAGCCTACAGAATTTCAGATCTCACGGAATCACTATTTGAAGAAATCAAAATAGAGAAAGTTCAGATCTCAGTATGAAAGTTATGAGATGACTTCTGATCTTACAGAGAGTATCGACTGTGTAAAGTACGAAAAGAGAAAAAGATTTCAGATGTTATCAGATGTATTTTTAAGAGAGATCAATGGTCACGATTTAATTGCATAAAGCCTGTTAGACAATTTTAATTGAAGAGACAAGATCAGAGCTACTTTGAGTATGGTTGCACAGTACGTAGAGTTGCTACAACCGATGTTTACCTACTTTGGCATATAAGTCAACTCAACTCTGACAAGCGCAGACAACCTTTTGCATAGCATTGATGGAGCATTTAATGCGGCGATTTGATGAAGATATGCAAGGAAAGGTTCTGTCTACTGGCTCATTTATTGACCGTTGAGGGTGAAGAGTATAAATAGATCAAGATTTCAAATGAAGAAGCTCTCGGTTACTTTGATTACTCTGCGACTATTTTGCTCTCCAGTATTCTCGTATCTCACTGGGATTATTCAAGCGTTCACTCAGAAAATATTCTAAGTCCCAGTTTTCAAAACTCGAAGAACTTTTTCGTTCAAGTTTTCATTAGATAAATTTTTGAGATATCTTCTGGTTTACTTTTGTAAACAGGTTTCACTGTATAGAAACCAGAAGATTTACAGTACTCAAGTATTTCGTGTTTCATTGTATATTTCAGATTTGAGTCTGTAACGAACGTGCTCTTGAAGCAGTTCAAAAATTCGATTGTTTGTAACTCAGTAGTGTTATCTGCGTGTAGTAGAAGTTGCTAGGAGTTCACTTGGAGAGAGGCTCAGTGGCTGGGAGTTTGCAGAGGCTGTATTCACCAAAATTATTCTAGTGGAACCTTCCTGAAAAGGAAGAAGGGGAGACGTAGATTTGAGATCCAAACTTCCAAAAACAAATTCTGAACCTTGCACTTTTACATTATCTGTATCGCATTTATTCTTTACTGTTCACTGCTCAATCGGTTTATTTCCTCACATTAATTGTTAATCGAGAGAACAATGTAGAACTGAGAGCCTCAGATCTGGTCACTCAAATCTGAGTTAAGCAAGGCTTGAAAAATAGTTTTGAAGGTTTTGAAAAATCAAAAATCGATAGGAGTTCATTCAACCCCCCGCCCTTCTGAACTCCTACGCATATTTTAAACACATATTCGATTCCATTGATCCTATCATGAAGTGCAGTTTGTCAATTTATTGGGAAGAAGTTGGGGAAAGACAGCTATCTTTGCCTGATTTTGTTCAGCATATGAGAGATCAAGTGGGTCCACAATCACCCAAATCGCCGTGTAACCTCTGGGACTCCTGGGTAATCCAACCACAAAATCCATCGTAATGTTCTCCCATTTCCACTCAGGGATAGAGAGCGTCTGTAACAACCCTGCCGGCAGCTGGTGCTCTGCCTTGAACTGCTGATAGGTCAAACACTCAGATACAAATCGCCCGATGTCCTTATTCATCCCCGACCACAAATAAAGAGTCTGTAAATCCCTGTACATCTTCGTACACCCTGGGTGGATGGAGTGCGTCGATGCATGAGACTCTGATAAAATCTCATTAATGTTCAGTATTAGGCACCCACATACGACCCCTGAAACGAGTGATCCCATCCTCAGCTGTATACATACCCCGGCCTCTGGCCTCATCTCTCTGTCTCCACTGCTGTAACTGCTCGTCAGTGACCTGACCATCCCTAATCCGATCTCGAAGAGTCGACTGAACTGTGAGTGCTGCTAGACTCGATGCATATCCTCCTAAATAAAACTCCAACCTAAACCTCTGAATCTCAGTATGTATTGGTCGCTCGACTGATAATCATTCCACCACTGATGTTTTTCGACTCAATGCGTCTGCTACCACATTAGCTGTGCCCGGGTGGTAGCTAATGTCACAAACATAGTGCTTAACTAACTTCAGCCATCTGCGCTGCCTCATATTCAGCTCTTTCTGGGTGAAGAAGTATTTGAGGCTCTTATGGTCGGTGAAAATCTGACACTTCTCACCGTACAAGTAGTGTCTCCAAGTCTTCAGTGCGAACACTACTGATGCAAGCTCCAGATCATGCGTCAGATAATTCTGCTCATAACTCTTCAGTTGTCTCGACGCATACACAATGACTTTGCCACCCTGCTTCAGAACTGCACCTAGACCTCTCAGGGAAGCATCTGTATATACCACAAACTCATCTTGCTCCACTAGCATCTCTAAGACTGGCACTGAAGTGAGGGCCTCTTTCAACTGATCAGAGCTCCTTTGACACTTGGGACTCCACACGTAGTTCGCATTCTTCTTGGTCAGGGCTGTCAAGGGCACTGAAATGGAAGAGAGGCCCTTGATGAACTTACGGTAATATCTGGCTAAACCCAAGAAACTGCGAAGTTTTGCTTCATTCTTTGGAATCCCCCAGCTTTGTACTACCTCGACTTTCGATGGGTCGACTGAAATCTCATCTCTAGAAATGATATGCCCAAAAAACGCGACCTGATCAAGCCAAAACTTGCACTTACTGAACTTAACATACAACATGTGCTCTCTCAGTGTCTACAGTGTGAGGTATGGATGGTTAACAATTAATTTGGAAAATTTATCCGGTGAAATCTGGTAGTACTGTGCAGACCGGCCTTGTTCAAGGGTTTAGTATAGACCAGCATGTTGGCGCAGCGGCGGATCCGGATCCCGCTCACGGGGCGCAGCGGAAGATTTCAAAATTTTGCACCTAGAACGTTCAATACATAACAATAATAAAAAATAAACATACATAGGATGTTTGATTTGGTACCTTGCTGGCGTCTAGGCGCTTGGCTCCGACCAATTTCACGAGGAAATTGGCACTTCAACAGTTGACGGTTGTCGGTCTCCGAATCCGGTCCACGACTGAAATCACGATTCCTTTGTCTGTCTACACTAGAAAACATGACAAATGTTTCACAGACTGAATCTCCACATCAAGACGGTCGGAACAAGTCCAACCACGGCAGGCGGCGGTGCACGATGGTGGGCGGCGACGCGAGGGAGGGGGCGGCGGCCGTGTGGAGAAAGGAGGAGAGGGGGCGGCTACTTTAGGGTTTTTGGAGTAGTAGAGTATCTCATACAAACCCTAGGGCACACATATATATAGAGTTGTGATGGGCTTGAACCGGCCCAATGGGCCTGGGTCAGGCCCAGTCCCGTATGAACATTCGGTTCAACTGCATCACCGTGGCTCCATCATAATCCCGTTCGACGATCAGATCGGACCGATCTACACAGTTTACAAAACTGAGTATTATGATGCGAAAACAATTTTCCAGACCACCTAGTCCAAAATTGCAGTTTAGCCCCTCCAAGTTTCAAGGATAGTCAAACTAGCCCAAACTTTAGGGAAACTGTATTTTGACCCCTGTTGAATTTTAGGAAGTCGCACTTACATCCTTCCTCCTCCTATGCTCAACAAATTGAGCTTAATTTCCATGTGGAAATCGAGAAACCAGTACTTGTGTGACCCTCAATGGTTCAGGGATACAGCTAGCCTTGGGCCCACAACATGTGTGACTCCGAAACCACATTTTCGGACTAGCCCATCGGATCATGGTAAAGCACCTAGCAACATCGCCCCATGATCCCCTAGGTATCGCTGATAGTACCTGCAAGAACCAGTCGGTCATGGTTAGCGTACAGTACGGTCCTTTCAACACAAATATCCCGATCAGATCAACGACCATTGGTAAATCGAGAGTCGCTAGGGATTCAATAACCATGCATACATCTCGGAGATCAAATAGTGACATCGCGTGTGTTACTAGGTAAACTCATTTACCTAAAACACATCAAGTACTCTGGCCAGAGATTTATCACACTATTATCTCCTTAGATAGCATAGGATATCTACGCGCAAAGACGAGTGGTGTATCCTCGACAACGAAGCATCGAATCCTACATGCATCGGGACCTCACCCAATCCCGCAACCTGATGACCCCAACTGAGTCGATAAACGGGTCAAAGTGAGGCACCTATCATGTAGAGTCTCAATGACGTTTTGAGTAGTGAGGGCTAATCTGTACAACCAAGACCTCGGACTTATCCACTCGACAAATGGTAACCACTTGGAAAGTCCGAACGAGGGTAGTTCGATAGATCACCAGGTCACTATCCATCTTCATGCTTACAACATCACAATGTTCCCTATTAATGAAACGTGGTACTTCACATCACAGATTCTAGTCTCGAACTCGGGCGGCCTTATCCTCATTTTGACGGCCCAATCGACTAGGAACGAGTTCAGAATACACAGTGACTATTAGATGTGTTTCACGATAGCCATCATATCCACTATCACATCTAACATACACTATGGTGCATTCTAGGTCTTTATCCAACACAATTGTTAACATTACAAAATAATGAAGATAAATAATGCCATAAAAGAACACGAACTTCATAAATAAAGATCGTTCACAAAGAGTCAACAAGAACCCACACGCCACAAGTTGGCTAGTTGGGCACCTACTCTAACAATCTCCCACTTGCCCTAAAGCCAACTACTCATCAGACGCAGTCCCATTGTTTCGTGATGTTTTTTAAACAACGGTCCTGGCAAGGGCTTTGTAAGTGGATCAGCAATGTTTTCTGCAGAGGCGACTCTCTCGACTGCTATGTCACCTCTAGCCACAATATCTCGGATTATGTGGTATTTCCTCAGTATATGTTTTGATATTTGGTGAGACCTAGGCTCCTTTGCTTGCGCAACGGCACCCGTGTTGTCGCAGTACACCGGGATTGGACCAACTCCTTCAGGGATTACGCCCAACTCTTGGACAAAATTCCTTATCTAAACCGCCTCTTTAGCAGCAGCTGATGCTGCGATGTAATAAGCCTCAGTGGTTGAATCCACGATGGTGTATTTCTTGGAACTCTTCCAAGAGAAAGCACCACCATTGAGCATGAATACAAATCCAGAGGTTGACTTCAAATCATCCACATCACATTGGAAGCTAGAATTAGTGTATCCTTCCAATTTCAGTTCACCACCCATAGACCATGAACATATTCTCAGTTGCAATGCATTTGGCAGGGGTTGGCTTGGTAGCGGCTCGTGACACTCATTGCATATGCGACATCCGGTCTAGTTTAGATCATGCCATACATAATACTACCTATTTCCGAGGCATATGGCACACGTGTCATACTCTCTATCTCCTCATCAGTCTTTGGACACATAGACTTAGATAGAGTGACCCCGTGGCACATAGGTAGGTGTCCTCTCTTGGACTCTTCCATAGAGAACCGCTTAAGTATGATATCGATGTAGGTGGCTTGGGTGAGTCTGAGCATCCTTTTCGATCTATCTCTATAGATCTGTATTCCTAGAATATAGGATGCTTCACCCATGTCCTTCATCGAGAATCTACTAGACAACCATACTTTAGTTGACTGCAACATTCCTACATCATTCTCAATGAGTAGAATGTCATCAACATAAAGTACAAGGAATGTCACAGCATTTTTAACTACCTTCTTATACACACATGGCTCCTCAGGATTCTTGACGAAACCAAATTCTTTAATTGTTTCATCAAATCTCAGGTTCCAACTTCTCGATGCTTGTTTGAGACCGTAGATTGATCTCTGAAGTTTGCATACTTTATGCTCACTTCCTACAGATGTGAAACCCTTAGGCTGCGTCATATAGATCTCTTCCTTAATGTTTCCATTAAGGAACGCAGTTTTCACATCCATTTGCCATATCTCATAGTCGTACCATGCGGCTATGGCTAGTAGGATTCTAATTGACTTGAACATTGCGACTGGTGAGAAGGTTTCATCATAGTCAACACCTTGTCTTTGAGTGTAACCTTTCGCGACCAGTCGTGCCTTGTAGGTCAGTACCTTACCATCAGGCCCAAGATTTCTCTTGTGTATCCATTTACACCCAATAGGAACTATTCCTTCGGGAGGGTTAACAAGAGTCCAAACTTGGTTCGAATGCATTGAGTCAATCTCATATTTCATTGCTTCAAGCCACAAATTAGAATCAGCATCAAAAATTGCCTCCTTGAAAGTTCTTGGATCACATCCAATAGTTTGATCACTATGATCATCTTCAAGGAGGCAACCATATCTAACAGGAGCCCTAGGAACCCCTTCAGATCTCCTATGTGCGTCCATTTCTGGTATTGGCTCTTGAGGTGCAGGAGATTCACTTGGTATTTCAGTTGGTTCTCGAACCTCTTCGAGTTCTACTATCTTGCCTTTTCTATCAAGTAGAAACTCCCTTTCTAGAAAGGTGGCATTTCTGGAAACAAACACTTTTGTTTCATTTGGATAGTAGAAGTAGTATCCAATAGAATTGAAGTAACATAAGATGGATTTATTATCCAGCTTATCTCCCACTGTCTGCTTCACGTAAGCAGGACATCCCCAAATCCTCATGTATGAGTATTTGGGTGGCTTGCCCATCCATATCTCATATGGAGTTTTATCCACTGCCTTGGTGTGGACATTGTTCAACAAAATTACCGCCGTTTCGAGCACATAGCCCCAAAACAATGTAGGAAGCTCAGTGAAATTCATCATAGATCGAACCATGTCCATCAAGGTTCGATTACAACACTCCGCTACACCATTGAGTTGTGGTGTGGCCGGAGGGGTCCACTGTGAGAGAATCTCATTCTCTTTAAGATAGTCTTAAAATTCGAAACTTAAGTATTCTCCACCTCGATCGGATCGAAGCGTTTTAATACTTTTCCCCAACTGATTTTTTACTTCGGCCTTGAATTCTTTGAACTTTTCAAAGGATTCAGACTTGTGCTTCATTAAGTACAAGTACCCATACCTAGAGTGATCATCGGTAAAGGTGATGAAGTATGTGTGACCGAACTTAGTACCAATGCTAAGTTGGCCACACACATCAGTATGGATCAAATCCAATAGGCCTTGAGCACGTTCAGGCTTGCCCGTAAAGGGTTATTTAGTCATTTTTTCCTTGAGACAAGACTCACAAGTTGGTAGGGAGTTAATGTCAGACACATCAACCATGTCACTCCTAATCAACTTGTTCATCCTATTCAAGGAAATATGACCTAGCCTAGCGTGCCAAAGTTGTGCCGGGTTCAAGCTATCGTTTTTCCTTTTAATGGTTGTTGTATGTGTTTCCACATCGCGAGTTGGAACTTCTTTTAATTTTAAGGTGTATAGATCATTTTCGCGTTCCCCAATTCCAATCAAACATTCATTCTTATATATATTGCAAATCGAATTAGCAAAATGACAAGAATATCCATCACTATCAAGCATAGAAACAGAAATGATGTTCTTTATTAATTCGGGAACAAATAAACGTTCTCAATAA
>KV005650.1:0-16869 GCA_001598015.1 Dorcoceras hygrometricum
GGCAGTCACCACTCCAATGATAGCGTTGGACTTTTCAGGCACGATACATCTGTCGGTCAGTCACAACGTGGCTCTCAATCAGGTCATCAATCAATCAATATGGCTCAAATGTATGCATGAATTCCATTCAATAATCAATTCTAAATGCATACAATAACAATACGTGAAAACAGAACATCAATAACCAAATCAGGTAAAATCTGTTCATGTAATTCAACCATCAATTCACACGAAATATAGCCATGTCCACGCTCAAAGCTGTTAGAGCTGCTCAATTCTTACCTCAAACCTCACAATCTACCTACAGATTCGAACAGGGCACGGCAAAACTCACGGCCTGAGAAAGCAGATTTCTCCTGGTTCGAAATTCACGGCAAAAGGCTTCAAGGAGCTGAAATCCAGAAGCGCACAACAGCAAAAGAACGCTCGGTCAGATTCCTCCAGAATTCTTCGAACACCAGCAGCTTCGCGTTTCCTTTCCAATGCTGATTCAGGGTCTCAAATGGGTAGTAATCGAAAGAGCTAGACAAGGAGAATACAGCGCCACCAAAATCGTCCAAAACAAAGGCTGAAATCGACAGAAATCTAGGGAAGAAATGTTCGGGTGAACAGTAGCTAAAACGAGGGTTTAAAGAATGTCGGGGAAAAACAGAGGAATATCAGTGTATCAAATATACTAAGTGTTGTCCACACTTATTTAAATTCCTCAATACAATAGCTACTGGACGAGTCAAACACGGACAAAAACAGATTCTTACAACAAATCCTAGCGCCAAACGGATTCCTCAAACAGCGCTTAAAACCCATCAGATTTCATAGCGCTAATGCTAACACTCGCGCACTAGCCAAACGACACCGTACGCGTGACATCTGAAATGCACCAGCGTTACATACATCAGATCCCACCGCTAGCGCAAGTCGAAGCACGCTAAGCGCTAACTAATCAAAACGACAGCGTATCAGGGTTCTGGCCAACTAACTCAAAACGGCGTCGTATACGAGACGTCTGAACCAACACACAAACACTTGCGCTCAACTAATCAGATCTCTCTAAGAGCTACGCTAAACACAAGAGTCAAACGATGTCGCATTTCTCAAAACAGATCTCTCTCAAACAAACAACGCTAGCAGCAGTCAACTCCACCATGTTGACCAAAACGTGGCACCCTCTCTCGCCCACGCATTTACGCTACCAGATTTCATCTTCCCACGAGACATCTGAACTGCAAAACGACGGCGTAGCGCTTCTAGCGCCAAATGCTACAATCAGATCTATCTCTCCCTGGTAGATCTTTCACTCCACCAGACTTCACCAAAACGACAGCATTACACTAAATTCGCGGCAACTCACGTAACACTTGAGGAATCAGATTTCTATCGATATTTCTCCAATTCAACTCCAAAACTCGCACAGATTTCACCCGATAATTCCTACGACTAAAATCTGTAATGTTCCAAGAGAGGTCCAAAATTCTCACAGATTTTACCAAAAATATCTAATCTGAAATCTGAAAATTCGAAAATTCTAAATTCGAATTTCTCAATCCTCACACGTTGTGTGAGGCTCTCTGCTCACAATTAATCCTCTAATCTCAATCATTGGGTGATTAATTTAAACTGCTCTAAGCATATCCTCAAGAGTCTGAATTGTTCTTTCGGATTGTCCATCGGTTTGAGGATGATAAGCGGTGCTTAGATGCAATTTTGTACCCAGAGCCTGTTGCAAACTACTCTAAAAATGTGAAGTAAATCTGGGATCTCTATCAGAGACAATCGATTTTGGTATTCCATGAAGTCTTACCACTTCTCGAACATAAAGGTCTGCCATTTGATCATGTCGATAGGTCATTCGATAGGGAATAAAACACGCAGATTTTGTCAACCTATCGATAATCACCCAAATTGCATCACAACCTCGGGATGATTTTGGTAATTTCGTTACAAAGTCCATGGAAATATCAAAATTTGGTTTTTCAATTCCTCGACATCTGGAACAACAAGTCTGCTGTTCACATGCAATACATCTTCGTTGTTTATGCGATATTCAGATTGATGTCCTGATTTTATCATTTGAACAGATCGTTGAATATTCAAATCCCTCTTTTGTGCCTCTTTAATTCGAATCAGCAGTTCAGGTTCAGCACTGATAGCACAATTCTCATTGGTTTTCTTTCTGTTTCAAATACATATCCAGAAATGCAGCAATCTTCTATCAAATTAGATACCCCGATCGTAGTCAAAGACAAAGCACAAATCTTCCTACTCAGAGCATCAGCTGCTGCATTTGATTTCCCTGGATAATATTTGATTTCACAGTCAAAATCTTTCAATAAATCCAGCCATCTTCGTTGTCTCATATTCAATTCCGACTGGGAAAACAGATACTTCAAACTCTTATGATCAGAAAATATTTCAAATTTTTCACCGTAAAGGTAGTGTCGCCATATCTTTAAAGCAAATACAATGGCTGCCAATTCAAGATCATGAATTGGGTATCGGACTTCATGTGGTTTCAACTGTCTTGAGGCATATGCAATCACATGTCCTTGCTGCATTAGCACACACCCCAAACCTTGGTGAGACGCATCACAATACATGACAAATCCACCAGTATCCGAAGGGATTGTCAAGATTGGTGTTATAGTTAACCTCTTTTTCAATTCAAGAAAACTGTTTTCACAAGCCTCTGACCAAACAAATGGTACATTTTTCTGTGTCAACTGAGTTATAGGCTTTGCAATACTCGAGAAATCCTGAATAAACCTTCGATAATATCCTGCAAGACCCATAAAACTTCGAATTTCTGGCACAGATTTCGGTCTAGGCCAATTGATCACTGCCTCCGTCTTACTTGGATCAACTGAAATACCATCTCCAGAAATAATATGCCCAAGAAACACCACTTTTCTCAAATAACTGTTCAATATCTTCTAACCAATTCTCACAGTCAATAGCACTTTCTGTTCCTATCAAAGTCGGTGGTTTAAACGACTGGAATCGTTTTAACAAAGTTTCCATCGGATTAGCAGCGACATTCAATACATCAGTCGATGTACTACCCTGCTCTGTCTGTCTGTTAGTTGTTCTTCGAGGAGGCATATCTATAAATCAAACAGACTTGGTCATCATTTCTCATCAAGCAATAATAAGTCAATCTCAATCCCTCCTCTGATTTCAATGTACTTCTTTTCAAGAGATCGAGTTCTGATTCATGCTTCGTTCAATACATGCTATTTATTCTCTTCTCAAAGAGCATGTAATTCTCAAATCTGCTCGGCATAGTCTTACCAGTTCTTCACATAATCAGGTGATATAAATTCAAAAGCAGTAAGACATATACCACACAAGCATGCAATCAATTAATCACTCAGGAAGAACTCGATCTACCCCCACTCATCTAATTCAATGATCTTAATGATGTAGTAGGCTCTGATACCACCTGTTGTGAGGCTCTCTGCTCACAATTAATCCTCTAATCTCAATCAGTGGGTGATTAATTTAAACTAAACAAGTTTATTAAATCCAATCTGGTTCATATATAAGATTTTTTTTTCTCAAATAGCAGAAGCTTAAAGATATCAGCTTGTATCGTAAAAGTTATTCATTTATAAGAATACTTCATTGTTCATGGTGGTTACAATCTAAGTTTACTAGTACGTTTGATTCTTATGTACAAAACCAGATTTGAGCAACCTAAGATCAACTGTCCAAAAACATAGACTATCAGCTGGTGTTTAGTCTTCCTGCTGCTGACCCATCGTCTAGGTAGTTACCTCTCGCTACCCTTTACTCCCCACTAGTTTCTTCCTCATGTTTTCATGCACACATACAAAACAAAACAACAGCCGGATAAACTCCGGTGAGAATCATCTCAGTATAATCAACAGGTACAAAAAGATAACAGACTCAATACATATCGAAGCATAATAATTCTAAAATGCAATGCATCTTTCTCAGTTCTTCGTTCTTAGAATTGATTCCATTTCATCTCAATGCCATCAAGATTCGTATCCGATCTTGACATGAATATTCATCTATCGAAACCATCTCCGGCTTCGAAAATAATGTCATCTCAGTCCTGGGCATTAGAATCAATTCAAATCTCGTCGTATGATGCAATCTCATGCAAAATAAAAGATCCACTACCTGTGATGGATCGACACATACATAACTCAAATTCTAAATCAGGAACAGTATCAAACATGTATGTGATTTCATCGGGATAACTCAAGAAAACTCATTCTTGAGTAATCTAATCCCTGACTCTACTGTCAAATTATACCTTCGTTATTCTCTATTTAAAGTCTTCAAATATTGCTTCGGTTTCCTTGCAACTGTTCCCAGTCTCACAAAGTTAAATCCTGAAGTCTATAACAAGAGTTACAAGGATTTCGAATTCAATCCTATTTATAGACAACGGTCTCTGTTTTTCTGCAGCATTTCCAATGTGTTCAATTCGAATTCCACGTGTCATGCTGAGTATTTATCAATCGTTATAGGATAAACTCCCACCGCTTCGAATCCAGCTTCTTCGATCAGTAGGTAGAACGTATCAACTGTTCTGCGTGGTATAAAGAAATTCTCGCGACTGATGCTACTAAGTCTCACGACTAGAAGCCGTAGCTATATTCCGTTGGTGTAATATTCAGTCGCAACAAAACCAGCTTTCTCAATCAGCTGTCATAGCTACACATAACAACCAGTCGCTGTATTTCAATATCAAAATGATGCTGTATCAATTAACCCAAACGACGACGTAATAGCCCAACAGCTGATTCCCGATCTCTACTGAAAGCACTCACCAGAAGGTCACACTAAAATATTTCATCCACTGGGCTCGCTACTAATTCAAATGATGTCGTATCGTGGTTCCTGTGTCATGACGTCGTGTTATTCTCAAACTAGGTAAATCAGCAGATACAACAAACTATCGACTGGTTCCTAATCTCTCATCTGGTTGCTACTTCGAAAACCAACAGCTGGTTCGCTCTAATAATCCAACGACTGACTTCGCTACTTTATTCAAAACGACATCGTATCGAGGTTCCTAATTCATTAGTTAAAACGATGTCGCATTGCTCCCTCTGTTGGAACCAAGTTTCACATACTTGCATCGACTGATCTGCGTTCATTATTAACACGACAGCGTTGCACCCACGTCATCAAACCAGTCGACACACTAACAAACCAGCAGGTGCGTAAGGAGCTCTCGTTGCTGGTTCCCACGTGCATAACAGTAACCTACACGTGGCGCTTCCTTATTGAATCTTGTATTTGCGCGTCTACTACCAGCAGCAATCCTTTCCCAACGACACAAATACCAGCAGGTAGCTACAGTACTGTTGACTTTTGTTGACTTTGCTACAGTAACCTGCTGCTGAACGATTTTATAAAATTATTTGCTTCGTCTGGTTCCCGATTACTTAGCGAAATCCAACGATGCAAAATTCCTGAATCACACACCACTTCCAGAAGAAATCCGAGCTCATAAATTCAACTTCATCAAAAATCAATCATTTGGAACTTCAAATAACTAAATTTCGATGTAATAATTTCGGGCATTACATTTCTCCCCCTCTAAAAATTCGAGTTCGTCCCCGAACTCATCAACAGTCGCTATATGCACATGGGACATAAGGAGAAAATTGATTCTGAATAAGAGCTAACCTTATTGGAAGAGATAAGGGAATCGTTGTTTCATATCATCTTCCACCTCCCATGTTGCTTCTTCAACGCCATGTCGATTCCATTGAATCTTCACCAATGGAATAATCTTCGTTCGGAGTTGTTTTTCTTAGGCACAATTGTTCAGGTGCCTGCTGATCTAACCATTCGATAATGTAGGTATTCCCCGAACGTTTTCCTACCAACACGATTAGACCAGTTGAGTTCTGAACTGTGCACGTGTGTTGTTGAAAATTAACAAGGAAACCTTTGTCACAAAGCTGACTGATACTTATCAGATTGTAACGCAAGTTATCAACAACAAGAATATCAGAGATAGAAATGTTACCATGGGTAAGCTTACCCTTACCCACAGTGTTACCGTAAGAATTGTCTCCAAAGACTATCTTTGCTCCTTTGTGAGGAACAACGTCGGTTAACAACTTGGGATTTCCAGTCATGTGTCTCGCACATCCACTGTCTAAGTACCAGATTGTTGATGCATCGGCTGCTGCTGTGTACCTGTAACCCTGCAATCATACAAAGCAAATTTTGGTACCCAATTTTACTTGGGTCCTGATTGGATTACCCCTTTCGGAACCCAGATTTGAATAATCCTCACGGTTTTTCTAGTTCTAGGATCCACAAAGGTCTGTGCAAAATTGCGTGCTGGTCTATTGAACTTTGATTTGATATTATGACCATGTGGATTCCTTCTCGGCTGGTTTCTTGTCCATTCAGTTTTTGCCTTCTTCGAATAATGCCTCGGTTGGTTGGGAACAAAGAATTTTGGACCAGCTTTTGCTTTGTCCTTGTTCAGCTTGTTCTTTAGCCAGCCTGGCTTTGAATTCTCAGGCCTTTGATTCCCAACACCGACTTTGCCTTTTCCTTTACGATCCGGCTGAGAAGTATCCTGGTCATTATATCGTATCGATTCAATGCAATCATGTATCACGCCACCTTTGACAAAGCTCCTTTCATTGAACTTGTCATACACTGGCTGTGACTGAGTACTGGTCTCTCCATGGCTGCTATCATAGTTGAAACCCACACCAGTTTTATCATTTAATGGTTTTTGGCTTTCATACAGATTGAAGAGAGAACGGGTAGACTTGTTCCAGGAGCTCATTTCTTCATTTAATTTATCGACTTTAGCCTTGAGCTCGCTGGCTTCATTTCTCAACAAATCATTCTCTATCTTCAGCCTACTCAACTCAGTCTTTAAGTTGTCAGTATCTTCAAGCTCATCAGAACTTGATTCAGCTGAACTATTTTTCAGACTTGCGTTTTCAGCTTTGATTTCCTCGAATGTGTGAGATAGAGTCTTGTACTCATGGACCATATCATTCAGTGCTTGAACTAGATCCTCGCGTGTAAATTCAGTATTAAAAAAGTCAAATACCTCGTCATCGTCTGTTTGATCCGCCATGAAGCAGTGAACCTCCTCTTGTTCACTATCACTTGAGTATGAGCTGCTGCTGGATGATTCTGAGTCTGAATCTGCCCAGCTCTTCGTGCCTTCTTCAGCCATCAACACCTTGCGGTCGTTCTTTCGACTGAATTTCTTGTTGCTGCTGGTTTTCATTCGTCGGTCCTTTGATATTTCCTTGAATTTTTCTTTGTACTTGTCCTTGGACCTAACAACTTCTCTTTCATCATCTTCCTCGTCACGCTTGTATCTTTCCTCCTTTTTGTATCGATCGTCAGCTCTTTTGTCATCTCGCCTGTGTCTATTATCTCTCTTAGGTCTATTGCACTCAGCAGCGAAATGAACTGGACGATCACAGTTATAACATATTAAATCAGAAGTAGCTTTATCAGATTTATTAAAGTTATTATAAGGAGGGGAAGGGTGAAATGATTTTCTCATGAATTTCCCAAACTTCTTTGCGAAGAGGGACAAGACATCGTCGCTGAGTTGCTCTGCTGACTTGCTAGTGCTGGGTGAGCACTGTTCAATGGTTGTAGCCGCAAGAGCTTTTGTTGGTTGGGATGTTGAAGGCGCTTCTGATCTGGTTTCGAGCTCAAAATCATAGGCCTTTAGATTTGCAAATAAATCATGGAGCTCCATCTTGTTCAGATCCTTGGACTCCCTCATGGCCATCGTCTTTACGTCCCATTCTTTAGCTAAAGCTCTCATCACTTTCAGAGCCAACTCCCGGTTACTGTATTCTTTGCCCAGGCTGTTCAACTCGATGATAATTGCACTGAAGCGCTCGTCAAATTCAGTCATAGTCTCCCCGTCTTTCATCTTTATGGACCCGTACTTCTGCTGCGCCACTCTCATCTTGTTTTCTTTCGTTTCATCACTTCCTTCGCATATTTGGGTTAGCTTATCCCATATGTCTTTAGCAGTCGTGCAGCTCTTGACTTTGCTAAACATATTTTTGTATTTGTACAGTGTCTTGAACAATATATCTTTTTCCACGTTGTCCAGATTAGCCTTTTTCTTATCTTCATTCGTGTATTCCTGTATGGTTTTCGGAAGAAACTGAGGCTCGCCACTTGTTACGGCAACAGCAAGATTAGGCTTCATGATTTTCAACGGTCCTTCTGTGATTACATACCACATGTCATCATCCATGGCCGCCAGATGTGCTTGCATCCTAATCTTCCAGTCGTCGTACTCTTCTCTCGAAGACAAAGGAATTTTGTTGTGTGAGATAGACATGTTCATATATAAAGAAGCACGAAACAATGACTGTTCAATAACTGAGATTGCCCGCTCTGATACCACTTGATGGTACCAGAAGTAGGATCACTAAGTAAATAGGAGTTCAGAAGGGGGGGGGGGGGGTTGAATGAACTCCTTCGATTTTTCTATTTCAAAATTCTTTTAAAAATGTTTTGCAAGCTTCTTGCTTGACTTAAGTCCGAGTAACCAGACTTAAGAATTTCTCAGTTATATTCCAACTTCTCGGCCAACAAGATTTGTGCGGAAAGAGGCCGATAGATTTGTGAACAGTTAATAGAAACAATAAACAATAAGTAAATGCGTAAAGTAAAAGATAGAGATCAGAATTTGTTTATGGAAGTTCGGACTTCAATGTTCTACGTCTCCCCTTCTTCCTCCTCGGAAGGTATCACTAGAAGACTTTGATGAGAGTAGTCCTTCTACAAACACCCGATCCCGTAACCCGCAGCTACGAGAACTCCTAGTATCTCACAACAACAATCCAAGCAGACACAGCTGCTGGTTACAACACTTTAGTGTTTTCAAACGGCTTTTTGAGAAGCCCGTTTGTTACAGACTCAGTCAAATACAACAATGAATACACTTTGTGAGTACTGTAAAATCTCTGGTTTCTAAAACAAAGAAACTTGATTCAATAATGTGAACCAGAGAGTGACACTCGAAGGTATAACGATGAATATCAAATGAATGAAGATTCTTCGAGTGCTTGAGCTTTGAATGCTTTCAATGAGGAGTAAGCTCTGGGAGTATTTTGACAGCGTTTCAGTAATGGCAGTATCAAGTTGTCTCTTCAATGCAAAATGTCTGCTATTTATAATCTTCGTTCAACGGTCGATGAATACAGATAAGGCAACAAATCCTTTTTGAATTCCTGACAGTAGAGCGCCGTCAATCCTGCTCCATTATATGGTAAATTGCGTTTCGTCAGGGATGCGAGTATCATTTCCTTATGTGTGCTCTCCCGTTGAAAACACCTCTACCAATGTGTACTATAGTATCAATCTCGTTTCCTTAATTTCAGGCAGTATGAGGGATTCTTGTTTTGGCCATCGATCTTTTCCAATTGAGTATACGATCGAATTTGAATCAACTTTATGCTTGCGCCTGAAATCATTTCTATCGACAGATCTCTTCTTGAAGAAGATGGATGAACTGTTCTTTACTGTTGAGAGATTTGTCGCGGTAAATAAGATTCAACATTTTGCAATTTTCAGCACTGATGACGTCATCATATCTATCCATTTACAAATTTCAGCACTGCTGATGTCATCATGTCTGTTGAGAACGTCATAGCTGAATATGATAGTGACGTCATGCTGTCTACTGAGGCTGACATCATTAAGTCTGTTGATGCAAACAATGTCGTGTTGAGCTAATTGTTTACGAAAGCTGTCGATGTAAACGTTACTTGCACTGTTTCCAACAACAACACTATAGCGAAATCTGATGTCACCAGTGATAAATAGTACTGTTTCAAGATCTGTCGAGTAAGCTTATCAATGCATATGGCCCTTTCTGTTGGTAGAGCAATTCACTGTTACCGTTGCTGTTGGCAGATGCCATTTCGATACAATAGTCAAGAGCTGTTGGCAGATATCTCCATTCTCAATGCTTAATCGGTAGATTTCTGCCCCGATAACTCGAATAACCAAATCAATCACTCCACTGTTCCAAGATCTGATTCTAATCAACTCGAAATCATAACTGTAGCTTGAACCAGTCACTGTTGTCAGCAATGTTGATCATCGTGAGAAGATTATTCGAATATTATAAATTAAGTCCAAATCTTTTCTTATTGTTGTTATCACCAAAACTATAAATTTTATCCTAACAAAAAATATGGACTAAATCGGTTTGTATGGATCAACTGGACAGCTCCTGCATTTGCGTCTCAAATCTGAAAACCAACTCAACTAAGATGAGAGCTGATTATCGCATACGAAAATCTGGAAACTCAACCCGATGGACAGTTGAATAAAATAGCATTTCAATTTAATCTCTCAAGTCTACAAACTTTCTAATTGTGGCCATGAAGATATCTGGATGTTACAATTCTACCCTCCTTAAAAAAATTTTCATCCCCGAAATTTACTTACTTAAACAGATGTGGTAGCTTCTTTGCATAACAGATTCGACTTCCCATGTTGCTTCTCTTTCTGAGTGGTTCGTCCACTTAATCTTTATCATAGGGATAGTCCTATTTCTTAACTTACGATTTTACCTTAAAAGAATATTCTCTGGAACTTTTTCGTAAGTCAGATCTGGCGCTTGCTGGATAGGCTCATATCTAAGCACATGCGAAGGATTCACAATATATTTTCTCAAAGCAGATATGTGAAACACATTATGCACAGCTGACATATGTGGAGGTAACGCTAGACGATAAGCTAAAGTCTCGATCTTATCCAAAATCTGAAATGGTCCAATAAATCTAGGACTCAGCTTTCCTTTTTGTCCAAATCTCATTACACCCTTTATAGGTGCTACTTTTAGAAATACATGATCTCCTACTTCGAAATTCAGATCTCGATGATGGCTATCTGCACAGCTCTTTTGTCTACTTTGTGCCGTCTTCATTCGATCACGTATTATTTTGATGACTTCAGTAGTCTGTTCTATAATATCAGGTCCTTTCTCTGTTCGTTCACCTACGTCATCCCAATGTATCGGTAAAATACATTTTCTACCATACAGTGCTTCGTATGGATCCATTTCTATTGAAGCCTGATAACTGTTATTAAATCCTCCAGTGTTTGAATCACTCTTTCTGATTGTCCATCTGTTTGCGGATGGAAAGCTGTACTGAAGGTTAACTAAGTTCCCAAGGCTTTATGTAGGCTTTTCCAAAAGCTAGAGGTAAATCTGGGGTCTCGATCTGATACTATAGAACTTGGAATTCCATGGAGTCTTACTATTTCCTTAGCATACAATTCTGCATACTTATTCAGATCATACGTCGTCCTAACTGGAAAAAAGTGTGCTGACTTGGTTAATCTATCAATGATAAACAAAATAGCATTAAATCCATCGAGTGTTCTTGGTAATCCCACTACGAAATCTGTGAGGACTAGATTTTCTAAGCACGACTTATTAGCTAATAAAATTTGGATTAGAATTAGCTAATTGAGTTTTTGAGTATCGGGTTTTCAGATATGAGGACTTGGTGATTTTTAGAATTTCATATTCGAGCGAAATCTGAATGTGCAGATGTGTCCATGTGTGTTTGCATGAATTTTCGCAAGCAGGGAGTGGAACGCTGTCGTATTGTGTTTCCAGACTTGACGCAAGAGAGTGAAATCTGGTTAGCGGGCGTGAGCAGATGTGAGCTTCTACTCGAGGAAGTCAGCGATGGTCAGTTGTCCAGAGTTGTTTGATTGTGACCAAGATCTGAGGAGCGTTAGCGGGATCTGTTGTGAGAGCGGACTTCGATACTACGCCATTTTGATAAGTAAGTGCGACGTCATTTTGGTATTGTTTAGAGAACCATATCCGAGAGGCTTATGCCTTAGAATGAAAGATGTTTAATACCAAGATCTGAGTTGGGGAGAGATCTGAATAAGTCGCTAATGACTTCTATAGCAGCTTTGATTGGGGATTTAAATGTAAGTGCTGATCGATACTTAGAATATTTCGAACCTTATATTCCTTATCCTCATCCCGATAACCCTCGATTGTTAATGTTCACCTGAACCGTATTTCCGTCGATAGCCGTCGTTTTTCGCCGCCGTTTGGAGCAAGATTGGTAGCGCTGAGCTAGTCTTCTCTAGGGATTTCGATTGATACCAGTTTGGAGACTGGAGTCACCGTAATTGAGGAGCGCGAAGTTGTTGCAGTGGTTGAGTGACTTCGTGATTGTTGACCAGTAGCTTGTCTATTCTTTAACAGCTTTGGGTAAGTGATTCTTTACCGATTTAAGCTTCTTTTGATAGCTGAGTAGTGCTCTGTAGGGTTGAGGTAGCTGAGCAAGCTACGAGGGTTTAGAATTAAGATGTTTGAGTTCAGATTTGAGTTGATAATTAGATACTTTGACAGATTAGAACTTGTAGTAGCTGCTGCTGAGTTGCCGTGGAGCTGCTAAGGTAGTAGACTTGAGTTGGTCGCTGCTACTTTGTTGTGTGAGATCTGTTGAAGTAGGAGCTGATTGAGTTATGAATTGAGCTAAATTTTAGCTTCTTTGTTATCAGCTTTGGGATATTTCCAACGTGTATTAGATGTTGTGCTTTGTATTGACTGTGTAATGCTTCTGTGCTCATATCTGTTTGTGTGTGTGATTATATGCATTGATTCTAAGCATGAGTTTGCTGTGCATACACGCATACATATTGAGCCTGATTCCCTTGGAAGCTAAATCCCCTTTACATGTTGTGATCGGCCGGCTGAGTCATCGTGCTTGAAAGGTCCAACGCTGTTTTGATGTGGTGGCCAGCTGAGTCGTTGCGCCTGAATACCACACTGTGTTGTGATGGTCGGCTGAGTCGTCGTACCTGAAGATCACAAGATGATGATGATTGATGATATCTGCACAGCTGAGTCGTTGTGCTATATGATTTTGCCTATCGATGATTCTTGGTAGCCCTTTTTCATGCATTGAACGATCGAGATATTGCATTTTCTGATATGATAGATGCTTTTATTGTGGTTTTCGTACTGAGGTTTGACCTCGTTTGTTTTTCCTGTTTTGGGCTGCCTTGGTCTGTATTGGCTTTGGCAGGTTCTTCAGGTAATCAAGCTGGACAGAGTGGAGTTTCAGCTGGTCGATCCCCTTTTTGATTTGAGTCCCAGGAGTATTGATATTTATATTGAGCCAGGGGATGTCCTGTGCCTTTATGTTGTTGGGGATCAGTTGGTGTGTTATTGACTATTGTTGTTTTGAGTTAAACTCCTATTTTTATTATGAATGTATTTTGAATGAAAATTGGATCGGGCCCATTATTTGAAAATTTTTAGCCCATATTTTTATGATGTTTCTGCATAATTGTTTTATTAGCGCACGTTGCCTAACATTTTTGGTATCAGATCTTAAACTGGGATAAGCTTGTTTCCTTTTGATCACACTTGAGTCTAGGCACAGAGTTTGAGTTTTGATTTTGATTGAATCTGTGATTGTGTATTTGATTATCTGCCTCTGTGATTTATCTGCTTGTTTTCTTACCTCTGAGTTTTGGTAGATGCCGTCGAGGAGAGGTAGGATTAGGATTGCTAGGCAGATAGATGGGGAGTCTATAGCCCCGGGAAATGATGAGGATGTTGAGCAGCAGGGTATACCTTTGCGTCGCCAACATATACTGGCTGAGGTAGAGGTGGATGATGTGACCCGATAGATTGGAGAGATGGAGCTAGTGTTGGCTAGGTTCCAGAGGATGAATCCCCAGATTTTTACTGGTGCCGAGGCTGGTCTGTTGGCTGAAGGCTGGCTTGAGCACATGGAAGAGTTGTTTGACGCAGTGGAGTACTCGCAAGAGAGGAGACTGAAGTTAGCAGTGTTGCAGTTGAGAGAGCATGCGCAACGCTGGTGGAAGGGTACTTCTCGTGTCATGAGAGAGACTGGAGTTGTGATTTTTTGGGAGAGCTTCTGTGCAGCTTTTCGACAGAAGTATACCCCTGAGTCTTTCTATAACAACCGTGAGCAGGAGTTTGACAATCTTAATAAAGGGAACCTGAGGGTGGCCGAGTATGCCAGGCAGTTTTCTTCGCTGTTGTCGTATGTTCCCCATGTTGCGAACCAGGAGAGGACGAAGAGGAACAGGTTTTTGAGAGGGTTGAGGCCCGAGTTGTTCCGGATGGTGTTAGCTGGTTTCCCTGTGACGTATGTTGAGGCTGTGGATAGAGAAGTGGATATTGAGGAGAGTCTGATGGAGGTGAAGAATCAGGTTCAGCCGATAGCTGGACGTAGTTTTCAACCTGTGCCAGAAGTGATGCTTCTATCCAATCTCCTCAAGTGCCGCAACAGCCGAATCATCAAAGGTTCAAGCCTCGAGGGAAACAGTTTAAGAAGCAATCTAACTCAAGTTCTTCTGGATCAGTGAGTTCTGGTGGTAGTGGCTCCGGAGGAGGAGTGACTTGTGGACAGTGTGGAGGTCGTCATATGACTTCGCTGTATCATGGAGTTCAGGGCCTTTGCCATAACTGTGGGCAGCCTGGACATTTTGCTCGAGTGTGTCCGGCTGGAGGGTAGTCTTTGAGTCAGTCGCAGCAAGGTTCGGCTGGTGGTTCTTCGCAGAGACCGCAACCTTTTGCTCAGACCCAACGTTCAGGTTTCCAACCCCGTGAACTGTTTAGGTTTGGTGGACCTTCGAAACCTCAGTTTCCGGGACCGCAGCAGGCTCAAGTGAACGCCTTGACGGGTGAGCAAGCGGCTGATATGCAGAGGATTATTGCAGGTACTTGTGCTATCTTTGATTTTCCTGCACGAGTTTTGTTTGATACTGGAGCATCACACTCCTTTATTTCTGAATTGTTTGTGTATGAGTGTGGGTTGAGCTCTTTCCCACTGTGTGATGTTGTCTCTGTATCTACCCCTGCTGGCGTGAGTTTGTTGTCCCGTGAGGTGGTGTTGGATTGGGTTCTTTGGTTTGATGAGCATGTGTTGGTGACCAATCTGATTGTTTTGGGAATTAGAGATTTTGATTGTATTTTGGGAATGGATGTGTTGTCCAGTTATAGAGCAACAGTGGATTGTTTCCATGGTGTAGTGAGATTTAGGCCGGAACTTGGAGAGAAATGGGATTTCTATGGTGCTGATTCGCGACCTAAGATTCCTTTTGTGTCCATGGATATGTTTAGTTTGTTGTGGCTAGAGAATTCAGGGTTTATGATCTATGCCTTGGATGTTTCCTGAGTATCACGAGTAGAATTGAGCGATGTTCCGATTGCTCGAGAGTTTCTTGACGTGTTTTCGGATGAGATTCCTGGATTCCCTCCAAGACGAGAGATTGACTTCAGTATAGAGTTGGTGCCAGGGACAACCCCAATTTCTAGATCTCCGTACCGGTTGGCGCCAGCTGAGTTGAAGGAACTCAAAGAGCAGTTGCGTGATATTTTAGAGAAGGGCTTCATTAGATCGAGTATGTCGCCCTGGGGAGCTTCGATTCTTCTCGTGAAGAAGAAGGATGGATCTATGAGGATGTGTGTGGATTTTCGGCAGTTGAACAAAGCGATGATTAAGAACAAGTATCCATTGCCGAGGATTGATGACTTGTTTGATCAGTTGCAGGGATCTGCTGTATACTCTAAAATTGATCTACGGTCTGGTTATCATCAGTTGCGGATCAGAGACGCTGACGTAGCGAAGACGGCATTCAGGACTATGTATGGGCATTATGAGTTTTTGGTGATGCCTTTTGGATTGACGAAGGCTACTGCTGTATTCATGGATTTGATGAATCCCGTCTTCAGTGAGTATATCGATCGTTTCGTGATTGTATTCATAGATGACATACTGGTGTATTTGAAGAACTTCAGAGAGCACAAAGAACATTTGAGATTGGTTTTGCAGAAACTGAGAGACTCACAGTTGTATGCGAAGTTCAGCAAGTGTGAATTCTGGCTGGATAGAGTTGTCTTTTTGGGTCATGTCATTTCAGCGCAAGGAATTTATGTGGATCCGAGTAAGGTCGAAGCAGTTCTTAACTGGGAGCGACCTAGGAACGTTTCTGAGATTCGTATTTTCTTGTGTTTGGATGGCAAATATAGGAGTTTTATTGAGAAGTTCTCTTCGATAGCTAGGCTGATGACTCAGTTGACCTATAAAAATAGGAAGTTCATTTGGACTGATGAGTGTGAGTCGAGTTTCCAGTTGCTTAAGGAGAAGTTGACTACTGCTCCTGTGTTAGCTTTGCCTTTGGGTTCTGGAGGTTTTGTAGTTTTCTCTGATGCTTCTCTGAGTGGTTTGCGTTGTGTGCTGATGCAGAACGGGTATGTGATAGCCTATGCGTCTCGACAGCTGAAGCCCCATGAGACGAGATACCCCGTTCATGATTTGGAGTTGGCTGCGATAGTGTTTGCCTTGAAGATTTTGCGTCACTATCTGTATGGTGAGGAGTTTGTGGTTTACACCGACCACAAAAGTTTGTTGGGTTGTCGATCCGGATCCGCACCCCGGCAGGCAGCGGAAAAACAAAAATTGACCGGGATGCGATCAATACGAATAATCAAAACAGATCTACGTATCAACATACATAGGGTGTTTAGCAAGTCACCTGTCTGGCACTTGTGCCTGGCTCCAACCGGTGTTTCAAGAACCCGGCGCTTCTCGGTTGATTGCGGTAGATTCGTCAATCCGGTCCACGACCAGACTCGAGGCTCCTTCGTCAGACTGCACTAGAAGTCCTGACGAGATCAGCACGATCGGATTCTCCACGAAAAACTAGGCCGGAACGAAATTCCGGCGAAGTTGGGCGGCGGCGGCGGAGGCTCCTTCACTGCACTAGAAGTCCTGACGAGATCAGCACGATCGGATTCTCCACGTCGAACTGGCCGGAACAAATTTCCGGCGACGATACGATCGCGGC
>KV005650.1:30796-62597 GCA_001598015.1 Dorcoceras hygrometricum
TGCTTAACCTTTACCCATATCTGTTTGGTAAGTAAATTTCGAGGACGAAATTTCAATAAGGAGGGTAGAGTTGTAACGCCCAAAATCCATAGGATACACATATATGCATCTTATTTATTTCAAGGGTCAAAATGACAAATTTAAATGTTATCATAAGCTTTTTTTATTGATTTCAGAATGAGATACAACACATCAAGTTCCAGCAGATGTCACTCCAAACGCAATGCACGAGCAGATTTTAGAAACTTGTTTAAATGATTTTAAGGAGGATAAAATGATTTCTTTTAAAAAGGGTTTGGTAGATTTGCAATTAAAACATTGAGGGAGGAATTTTACTAAAATTTCATAACTTAGGTAAGGTGTGTCATGCTTGATGACTACACCTCCTTTGCCACTAATCCCTCCCATATAAATACTTGCTTTCGAAGGAAAAGATTCATTTCATTTAAAGGAAGCAAACTCTTTTGTGTTCTCTCAAATATTTCCAAAGAAACTCGTCTTGATTGCTAAGGAGGAACTCTACAGGAACCTACTGCCGTTGCAAAGCTCGAGTTTTAAAGGCAAGTAAAAGCTGATCCTTTTCTACACCATTTGAAGCATATATTGATTTTCTCATTTTATGGATCTGCTTGCCTGTATGTTAAGGTTATGTTTAAGTTCATGTTCAAATAAGATTTATGAATGTTTAAGAAAGAATGATTGGGTTCAAAAAGTTATGTTTTCTGCTTCCAACGTTTTCCAGTATGTTTTAAGAAAATATGTTTAAAGTTACTGAGGAGTTCGGATTTGAGTCAAGTTTGTTCATGAATGTTCTTCTTTCTGGTGAATGGTAACATCTGAATTTGACTATATGTAATCGGAGATGCTAGTTGAATCAGAAACTAAGTCTGGTTTGATAGGCAGAACTGGTATCGTAGAAGTTGTTCGTGATGTTTCAGCACCAAGTTCTTATTCAGATTTTGGTTCCTATGTCAGCGATTGAATTTCATATTTAAATTCAGCAGTTTTCATTTCAGCTGGCAGTTTCGCTACACATCAGCTTTTGGTTAGATTTCATAGTGTACAATACTTCACTGCTGAGTCATTTGTGATTATTCAGTGACAGCTGAGTTGACCAACTTAGTTGCGTTGACATCTGTTTGACCTAATCACAGCTGTTTTACTTCTAAACACTATTCCGTTGGATACATCTGTTTCTTTTCCAAGTATTGTTTTTGCATTGACAGCTGAGTTGACCAGCGACATATGTTGCAAGGTTAGCAATGTATTTTCCTAGTCAGACTTCTGTTTCACGCTAACGATACAGTTTCTTCATCACATCTGTTCGTCATTAGTTTATACTGTTTCGAGAGTAAGATCTGTTTCCACAGTTGAAATCTGTTTTGTTTTCCAGTACAGTTTCTTTTAGAGAAAGCTGTTTCTATTTCAGCCATTACTTTCCAGTAGTCAAATCTGATACTCAGTAAGTTTTAAAATGGGAAGCAAAGTTTCAAAAGAAGCGAACCCAGTAAGAATTCAAAAGACGATTTCAAAGATGATTTCAAAAGAAAGGAGTCAAAAGGAACGAGAGTTTATTTTAAAGATTTATGGCATAGATAACAGACGGTCATAAGGGAGGGTGAGTGCCTGGCTAACGAACCAGTGTGCCCCTTCAAATAGAAAGGATCAGGATTACGGATTGACGGATCTGTATACCCCTTCATATTGAGCTATATGCTAAGAACTGATATCAGTAGTCATTTGATCAAGTGCACATTTGACCTAAGGAGAGCTTCTAAGCCATAAATCAGAAAGTTTAAAGAATTTAATGAAAGGATTTGGGCTATTATCCCCACATCCAAGCTTACGAATGTTATGGAAGAAAGTTCAAGAAAGAAAATTTAAGAATGTTTATGTTTAAATGAAGTTCCTTTAACTCAGTTATGTATATGTTCAGATGTCTGCCTGCATTAAATGATTTTGCTATTATCCAGATTTTACTTGATGAGCCCCTAAGCTCATTAGCTTTTAAAATGGTGCAGGTGAGACAGTTAAGGGTCAAGCGGAAGGTGGAAGCTGAGACAGTTGGGTGCTGAAGTGTTTGTCTATGGACAGCGTTTTTCTGTGTCTTAGTTGTTGTCTTTTATCTTAGACATCTGTATTAGATCAATTGCAACAGTAGTAAATTCATATAAATTTCATATGTTGTAGTAACGCAATTGCTGTTTATATATATGAAATCTGTTTTCCGTAAAATTTCAGTATTTGGCGCCGAATGTATTTGTGTGTTAGTTTTGTGTTTGTGTTTTGAATTCTTTCTAAGTTATAAGAAAAACAGCTTATAACAAATTGCCGTTTAGCCCTTCTTTTCATTTTAAATTTTAATTCGCCCCAAATCTCATGACCCCGTGGGTTCGGGTGCTCACACGTTGTATGGTCGTAAGTGTAGATCACCGATCTGCTGGGAAGAGATTTGTGAGAAGCAGTTGTCTACTCCTGAGTTTATGAAGCACATGAAAGATCAGATTGAGTTGACTCGGAGTAGGATGAAAGTTGCTCAAGATCGACATGCTAGCTGTGCTAATAAGAGACGTTGACCTCTGGAATTCGAAGTTGGTGATCGAGTGTTTCTCAAATTTTCTCCTTTCAAGAGTGTGATGAGATTCATATTGAAGGGTAAATTAGCTCCTAGATTCGTTGGTCCCTTAGAGATTGTTGAGAGGATCGGACAGTTTGTGAGACCTGTGTTTTCGCAATCAGGTGTTGCTCGGGTTGAAACCAGATGGTAGTAGATGCGTGTGTTGAAGTCATCGAATTTGCCTAAGTGTTGGAATCAGCAGTTGAGATGCTATCAGCTGTCGAGAGAGAGATATTTGTTCGGGTTTTGCATCAGTAGATGAGCGATCGCGTCATCTATTGGTATTTCAGACGTTGCGTTTTGGTAGGAAACAGCAGCAATGCTGACGTGGATTTCTAACGTTGGTGTATTAGCGTGTATCCAGCTGTTGTGACAGACCAGCTGTTGGTTAGCGATTAGCAGTGGCTAGCGAGTGACATGTCTGACGTGTCCCTCTCTCTGAAGCGAAGACGTTTTGTGAACAGGAACCAGCTGTTGGTTTCGCTAGCGTGTTTCTTAGTGGGTATCGTAACTACGTCATTTTGATAAGTTGGAACGACAGCGTTTTGGGTGTAATATTTAGCATTAGTTGTTGGTCGCGCTAGACATCTACTGTGGAGGGATCTAATGCGTTGTTTTATTCAGCTGCTGGTTTGTTGATCAGTAGTTGGTAGCGAGGTGACGTGTCCCTCTACGATGTCGTTTGGTTAAGTTGGTGCGACGCCGTTTAGCCTTAGCGTTGTTTGAGAGATTCAGCTGTTGGTTCTATCAGCTGTTGGTTGAGATAACAGCGATGACAACTGTTTTTGTCGGTGGAATCTGTTCCTATTTCTATCAGCTGTTGAGAAGTGTATTTATTGGAAGACTTGGTCTTCGATTGTTTAACAGATCCCATTCTTAGAATATTTCCCCCGATTATTGTTCTCTGTCTCGAACCCTAAGCATTGTTCACCGTAGCTTTTCTCTGACGATTCCCGTCATTTACGTTCGCTATTTGGAACATTATAGGTAGCTTTGGACTCCTCTCGTGAAGGTGCTTCATTCTATACCGTATTTGGAAGCTATAATTAGCTAGAAGCGAGATCGCGAAGCAGCACCAGTAGTCGTGTGTTGCGTTGTTCAGGTAGCGCTTCGATTATTCGATGAGATCTTATTCTTAGCCTTGTTTAGAGCTTCCTGTTGAGTTGTTGGGTAGGATTAATTGCTGGTTGAGTTGTTGCTCCAAGGCCGTGAATTATGTTTAGTCCCTGAGTTCTATGCGTGCGTGGTTTAGCAGGTTTCTTATCAGATTTCTCGGGACCCCGTGTGTAGTAATTGTTGCACAGAATATCGAGGTATGGATTTGAGCTTGTTATATCTTGGAATTGGCATGGGATATTATGTGAGGTTGCTGGTATGCAATTGCTATGTATTCTGTGTTGTCGACTGTTTGCATACATGCCTTATTCACGCTCATTTCAGCTCTCTATTGCATCGTATCTTTTTGTATTGTTGCTGTTCTGTTGTTACCAGGATGCGGGGGCGAGTGGCAATATCGCACTCTCATCTGCCTGCTGGGATCTGTTAGCCCTCATTCACCGAGTGGTTAACTACCACATTTCATGAGTTTGGCAATGGCAGGTTGAGCTGTTTGATGCATCTGGTATTCGGGTGTGGTGTAAAGACGAGCGGGTAATTCCCGTATGCTTGTACACACACCAGTGGCCACCATTCGTTGCAGATCCTGTTGAGCTGTGCTTGAGTTACCTTGGCTCCCTTCTTCGGTCGAAGCCTTCAGTTGTTGTGTAGTGTCTCATGCATAGTATCTGCATTTTATCTTATGTTGTTCTTTAGCTGTTTCAGTTGCTCTCCGTACTGGGGTTTGACCCCCATGTCCCGCTGGGGCTTGATTTGTTTTGTTTTCCTGTTTGTCGTTCAGGTTTCCCATGTTACTCAGCTGGTCGTGGAGTTGGCCCGGCTGGAGGTGCCCCAGGAGGTGCTTAGAGTGTCCCAGTTATGTATAGTATCTATATGCACTGGTATCACCGCGGGTGGGATGTCCAGGGTGATGATCAGACATTTATAGCTAGTAGTCTGTTGTATTCAGTTGTGGTTGTTGTCAGGTATTTGATGCGTGGTTATGCTGTATTGTTTTACTTTGGGCTTGTAGCCTTTGCTTGCTATGAGTAACTGGGATATATTTTGAGTATTGCCGTATTTTAAATTATATTGTCTTTTTGTCAGGCCAAAAGCAAAAAAAAAATTTAGCCACTTATAAGTTGCTTCCGCTTTGTTTTACTTGGTTTAACTTTGAGTCGTGCACGAGGCCTGACATTTTTGGTATCCGAGCTTAAGCTGGGATAAGCTCGATTTCTTTGATCACACTCGAGTCTAGGCACAGTGTGTGTGTTGCTTGTGCTTGACTATGTGATTATATGCTGTACTTGTTCTGTGTTCTCTTATCCTGTTTAGTGCCTTCGTAGAGATGCCGCCTTGACGTAGGGGTAGAGGTAGAGGGTAGTTTCAGGAAGAGTCTGGAGGTCAGAACGAGGATCAGCGTAGTTTCCCTTCCCGTGGTCGCGGTAGGCGAGTGGAGGATGAAGTTGACGACTTGACAACCCGTGTGGAGAGCATGGAGATTGTGATGGCTAGGTTCCAAAGGATGAGTCCCCAGATTTTCAACGGTGACGAGTCTAGCGAGGATGCGGATTGGTGGCGTGGTGCTTCAAGGACATTAGAGGAGACCGGTGTGGAGATTTCTTGGGATAGTTTTTGCATTGCCTTTCGGTAGGGGTACGTCTCGGAGTCATACGTGAACGCTCGTGAGAGAGAGTTCGATCATTTGGAGCAAGGTACGATGTCGGTGCGTGAGTATGCTCGATTGTTTTCTTCTCTTTTGGCGTATGTCCCACATGTTGCTGGCCGGGAGAGGGCCAAGAGGACTAAGTTTATTGAGGGTTTGAATAAAGAACTATATTCGTTGGTGCTGATGAGCAAACCGAGGAGTTATGCTAAAGCAGTGGATAATGCGATTGACATAGAGAAGGTCTACGGAACCGGAGATCTCGTGCTAGGCCTCAGGGTGCTCAGGGTGGTCGTCCCGCTGTTCAGGGAGCGCAGTCTTCTCAGTCTTCGCAGTCAGCTCATCAACCCCAGCCGCAGCAGCAGCAGTTGGCTCAGCAGTCTGGCCGCCAGAGGTTCTGACCTCGTGGCCATCAGTTTAAGAAGAAGTCTGGTTTTGGTTCTTCTGGGTCTGGTAGCTCTAGTAGCATGGTTCAAGGGCAGCGTTCTGTGGCTTCTGTGGATGCAAGCATCCGTCGACTCAGTGTGTTGGTGTGCATGGCTTTTGTAATATCTGTGGTCAGTATGGGCATTCCGCGAGAGTGTGTCCGTCCGCTGGATCGCAGCAATCCGCAGTCCCACCTCAGGGTCGAGGAGGATCGTCTAGGGGTCGTTCCCCTCAGTTTTGGCAGCCTAGGCTAGGAGAGACGCAGTTTCGGCCGTTCCAGTTGCCTGGTCCGTCGTGTTTTGGACAGTCGTCTCAGCAGCAGTTCTCTGGACCCCAACATTATCAAGCGAACGCTATTACTAGGGAGCAAGCGAAGGAGACGCCGAGGAGGGTGATTTCAGGTACATGGGTTGTCTTTGATTTTCCTGCACGAGTGTTGTTTGACACTGGCGCATCGCATTCGTTTATTTCTGATGCATTTGTGGTCGAGCATGGTCTGCATACCACTTCTTTTAACGATGTTGTGTCTGTTTCTACTCCTGGCGGTGCGAACTTGTACTCCCAAGAGGTTTTGTTGAATGGCGTTCTGAGGTTTGGTGAGCATGTGTTAGTAGCGAATTTGATTCGTTTGATGTTGTGGGATTTTGACTGCATAGTGGGAATGGACGTGTTGTCCAGCTATAGGGCCTCCGTGGATTGTTTCCATGGGATTGTGCGTTTTAGGCCTCAGTCCTGTGAGAAATGGATTTTCTACGGCGCTGATTCCCAGTCGAATATTCCGTTGATCTCAGCGATGGGGATTTTCATCTTGTTTTCGGCGGAGAACACTGGTTTTATGATTATGCGTTGGATGCATCTTCTTCTTTGCATGTGCAGCTCAGCGAAGTTCCAGTGGTGCATCATTTTACTGATGTGTTTCCGAAGGAGATTCCTGGTTTTCCTCCGAAGAGGGAGATTGACTTTAGTATTGAATTGGTGCTTGGCACAGCTTCGATTTCACGTGCACCATATCGTTTAGCGCCTGCTGAGTTGAGAGAGCTCAAGGTGCAACTGGATGACTTGCTGGAGAAAGGTTTTATCAGACCTAGCATGTCGCCGTGGGGAGCGCCTATTTTGTTTGTCAAGAAGAAGGATGGCACAATGAGAATGTGTATTGACTTCCGTTAGCTGAACAATGTTATTGTTAAGAATAAGTACCCGTTGCCGAGGATTGATGACTTGTTTGACCAGTTGCAAGGTTCTGCTGTATATTCGAAGATCGATCTACGTTTAGGGTACCATCAGCTGAGAGTTAGAGATCAAGATGTTGCAAAGACTGCTTTTCGTACTAGGTACGGGAACTTTGAGTTTCCGGTAATGCCTTTCGGATTGACAAATGACCCTACAGTCTTCATGGATTTGATGAACCGAGTCTTCCGAGAATTTATAGATCACTTTGTGATAGTGTTCATCGATTACATCTTGGTGTATTCTAAGACTCCTTTGGAGCACAAGGAGCATTTGAGAGTTGTCCTTCAGACGTTGAGAGATTCGCAGCTGTATGCCAAGTTCTCTAAGTGCGAGTTCTGGTTGGATCGCGTCGTGTTTTTGGGTCATGTGATTTCAGCGGATGGCATTTCTGTGGATCCCAGTAAGGTAGATGTTGTTTTGAACTGGGAGCGTCCTAGGAATGTGTCTGAGGTTCGTAGTTTCTTGGGTCTGGCTGGCTATTACCGTCATTTTATAGAGCGTTTCTCTAGTATAGCTAGGCCGATGACTCAGTTGACTCAGAAAGACAAGCGGTTCGTTTGGACTGAGCATGCGAGAATGCTTTTCAATTGCTCAAGGAGAAGTGACTACTGCGCCTGTGTTGGCCTTGCCGTCTGGTTCAGGTGGCTTCGTCGTTTGTTCTGATGCTTCGCTCAATGGATTTGGCTGTGTGTTGATGCAGCATGGTCGAGTCATTGCGTATGCTTTCGCGGCAGCTGAAACCGCATGAGACTCGACACCCAGTTCATGATTTGGAGCTAGCAGCTGTGGTCTTTGCGTTGAATATTTGGCGCCACTATATGTAAGGCGAGCAGTTTGTGGTATATTCGGACCACAAGAGTTTGCAGTATCTGTTTTCGCAGCCTGACTTGAATATGAGACAGCGTAGGTGGATGGAGCTGCTAAAGGATTTTGATTGTGAGATCAAGTACCAGCCTGGGAAAGTTAACATAGTGGCTGATGCGTTGAGCAGGAAGGCTTCGGAAAAGATGCTTGCGTCGTTGTATATTTCTAAGGACCATGAGCATCTTAGCACTATTGGTTGGAGATTTTACCCGGCTGAGGATTATGTGGTGGTGTCTTCTTTCCAAGTTGAGCCACAAATTGTTTCTAGCATTAGAGCCGCTCAAAGGACAGATCCTTCCATCCACGAGTTGAAGTTTAAGGTCAGGGCTGGTCAACTTGAGGACTATTCTGTTTTGTCGGATGATTGTTTGCGTTTCCTTGGTCGATTGGTTGTGACCAATTTGGTAGATCTTTGGGAGGAGATCCTTAGAGATGTGCATTGCAGTAGACACAGTGTCCATCCTGGTTCATGGAAGATGTACCATGCGTTGAAGCCACACTTCTGGTGGGCTGGTTTGAAGAGTGATGTTGCTAGTTTTGTCGCTCGTTGCTTGAATTGTCAGATGGTTAAGGCTGAAAGGATGAGACCTGGTAGTCTGTTGCAGAGTTTGGAAGTGCCTCAATGGAATTGGGAGCACATAGCGTTGGATTTTGTGACGCATTTGCCTCGTTCCAGCGGAGGTTGCGATGTGATTTGGGTTGTAATCGACAGATTGTCAAAGTATGCACATTTTATTCCCCATGGAATGACGTTCTCTTTGAAGAAAATGGCGAAACTGTACGTCGATTTTGTTGTTAGATTGCACGGTGTGCCTATTTAGATCATTTCGGACCAAGATCCAAGGTTTACTTCCAGGTTTTGGAAGAGTTTTCAAGCAGCTTTAGGTACCATATTGGCTATGAGTACAACGTATCATCCCCAGACAGATGGTCAATCTGAGAGAACTATCCATACGTTGGAGGATATGTTAAGAGCTGTTGTGATGGATTTTGGTGGTAGCTGGCAAGACGCGTTGTCTTTGGTTGAATTTTCTTACAATAACAGCTACCAGGTGACAATCGGTATGGAGCCGTTTGAGGCTTTGTATGGCAGAAAGTGCAGATCGCCGGTATATTGGGAAGAAGTGGGGGGGAAGCAGCTGTCTTCCCCAGATTTTGTGCAGCAGATGAAGGATCATGTGGATCTGATTCGACAGCTGATGAAAGCTGCCCAGGATAGCCAATCCAGTTATGCAAATAAGAGGCGTCGACCTCTAGAGTTTCAGGTTGGTGATCAGGTATTCCTTAAAGTTTCTCCTTTCAGAAGTGTTATGCGTTTTGGACACAAGGGAAAGTTAGCCCCTCGTTATGTTGGACCGTATGAGATCGTTGAGAGGATTGGCCCTTTGGCGTATCGGCTGTTGTTGCCACCAGAATTGTCTTATCTACATGATGTCTTTCATGTTTCCATGTTGAGGAAGTATGAGCCAGATCCGTCTCATGTGCTTAGAACTGACGAGGTTGAGCTAGATCAGACGTTGAGCTATGTGGAGTATCCCTTGCAAATTCTAGACAGAAAAGATAAACAGTTGAGAAATAAAACCATGCCCTTGGTGATGGTCCAATGGAGCAAACATGGTAAGGAAGAAGCTACCTGGGAGCTGGAAGAGAACATGCAGCGTGAGAGGCCACATCTATTTGAGTAGATGTTGTATCGGTTTCCAGTAGTTGGTTAGTTTTGGTTGCTCTTTTCCCTAGATTTTGTTTGTTGTTTGCTAAGTTATCTTGAACTCTTGGGTTCAGTTGAGTAGTTCCTGGACTTGTTGATTTCAAGGACGAAATCGTGTTTTAGTGGGGGAGAGATGTGAGACCTGTGTTTTCGCAATCAGGTGTTGCTCGGGTTGAAACCAGCTGGTAGTAGATGCATGTGTTGAAGTCATCGAATTTGCCTAAGTGTTGGAATCAGCAGTTGAGATGCTATCAACTGTCGAGAGAGAGATATTTTTTCGGGTTTTGCATCAGTCGATGAGCGATCGCGTCAGCTGTTGGTATTTCAGACGTTGCGTTTTGGTAGGAAGCAGCAGCAATGCTGACGTGGATTTCTAACGTTGGTGTATTAGCACGTATCCAGCTGTTGTGAGAGACCAGCTGTTGGTTAGCGATCAGCAGTGGCTAGCGAGTGACATGTCTGACGTGTCCCTCTCTCTGAAGCGAAGACGTTTTGTGAACAAGAACCAGCTGTTGGTTTCGCTAGCGTGTTTCTTAGTGGGTATCGTAACTACGTCATTTTGATAAGTTGGAACGACAGCGTTTTGGGTGTAATATTTAGCATTAGTTGTTGGTCGCGCTAGACATCTACTGTGGAGGGATCTAATGCGTTGTTTTATTCAGCTGCTGGTTTGTTGATCAGCTGTTGGTAGCGAGGTGACGTGTCCCTCTGCGACGTGGTTTGGTTAAGTTGGTGCGACGCCGTTTAGCCTTAGCGTTGTTTGAGAGATTCAGCTGTTGGTTCTATCAGCTGTTGGTTGAGATAACAGCGATGACAACTGTTTTTGTCGGTGGAATCTGTTCCTGTTTCTGTCAGCTGTTGAGAAGTATATTTATTGGAAGACTTGGTCTTCGATTGTTTAACAGATCCCACAATTAGAATATTTCCCCCGATTATTGTTCTCTGTCTCGAAACCTAAGCACTGTTCACCGTAGCTTTTCTCCGATGATTCCCGTCGTTTCCGGTCGCTGTTTGGAACGTTAGAGGTAGCTTTGGACTCCTCTCGTGAAGGGGCTTTATCCTATACAGTAGTTGGAAGCTATAATTAGCTGGAAGCGAGATCACGAATCAGCACCAGTAATCGTGTGTTGCGTTGTTCAGGTAGCGCTTCGATTATTCGATGAGATCTTATTCTTAGCCTTGTTCAGAGCTTCCTGTTGAGTTGTTGGGTAGGATTAATTGCTGGTTGAGTTGTTGCTCCCAGGCCGTGAATTATGTGTAGTCCCTGAGTTCTATGCGTGCGTTGTTTAGAAGGTTTCTTATCAGATTTTTTGGGACCTCGTGTGTAGTAATTTTTGCACAGAATATCGATGTACGGATTTGAGCTTGTTATAGCTTGGAATTGGCGTGGGATATTATGTGAGGTTGCTGGTATGCAATTGCTATGTATTCTGTGTTGTCGACTGTTTGCATACATGCCTTATTCACGCTCATTTCAGCTGTCTATTGCATCGTATCTTGTTGTATTGTCGCTGTTCTGTTCTTACCAGGATGCGAGGGCGAGCTACAATACCGCACTCTCATCTCCCTGCTGGGATCTGTTAGCCCTCATGCGCCGAGTGGTTAACTACCACAGTTCATGAGTTTGGCAACGGCAGGTTGAGCTGTTTGATGCATCTGGTATTCGGGTGTGGTGTAAAGCTGAGCGGGTAATTCCCGTATGCTTGTACACACTCCAGTGGACACCATTCGTTGCAGATCTTGTCTGTCTATTGCATCGTATCTTGTTGTATTGTCGCTGTTCTGTTCTTACCAGGATGCGAGGGCGAGCTACAATACCGCACTCTCATCTCCCTGCTGGGATCTGTTAGCCCTCATGCGCCGAGTGGTTAACTACCACAGTTCATGAGTTTGGCAACGGCAGGTTGAGCTGTTTGATGCATCTGGTATTCGGGTGTGGTGTAAAGCTGAGCGGGTAATTCCCGTATGCTTGTACACACTCCAGTGGACACCATTCGTTGCAGATCTTGTTGAGCTGTGCTTGAGTTTCCTTGGCTCCCTTCTTCGGTCGAAGCCTTCAGTTGTTGTGTAGTGTCTCATGCATAACATCTGCATTTTATCTTATGTTGTTCTTTAGCTATTTTAGTTGCTCTCCGTACTGGGGTTTGACCCCCATGTCCCTCTCGGGCTTTGTATGTTTTGTTTTCCTGTTTGTCGTTCAGGTTTCCCAGGTTACTCAGCTGATCGTGGAGTTGGCCCGGCTGCAGGTGCCCCAGGAGGTTCTTAGAGTGTCCCAGTTATGTATATTATCTATATGCACTGGTATCACCATGGGTGGGATGTCCCGGGTGATGATCAGAAATTTATAGCTAGTATTAGTCTGTTGTATTCAGTTGTGGTTGTTGTCAGGTATTTGATGCATGGTTATACTGTATTGTTTTAGTTTGGGCTTGTAGCCTTTGCTTGCTTTGAGTAACTGGGATATATTTTCAGTATTGTCGTATTTTAAATTATATTGTCTTTCTGTCAGGCCAAAAGCAAAAAAAAAAAATTGCCACTTTTTAGTTGCTTCCGCTTTGTTTTGCGTGGTTTAACTCTGAGTCGTGCACGAGGCCTGACACAGTTGGCTTATAGATTGAGGCTGCCCGATGAGTTAGAAGCGATGCATGATGTGTTTCATGTGTCAATGTTGAGGAAATATGAGCCAGATCCGTCCCATGTGTTGAGGACTGATGAAGTAGAGCTGGATTCTACCTTGAGCTATGTTGAATATCCAGTGCAGATTCTGGATAGGAATGAGAAGCAGTTGAGGAATAAGGTGATTCCGTTGGTGATGGTCCAATGGAGCAAGCATGGTCGTGAGGAAGCTACCCGAAAGGTTGAAGAGAAGATCAGACAGGAGTGGCCTCATCTGTTTGATCTTTGACAGTGTAGTTGTGTTGGTGATTTCTAGTGCTTTGTTGTTGTTTCTGTCCTGTGTTTCCCTTTGATTTCAAGGACGAAATCTCTTTAGATGGGGAGAATGTGAGGACTAGACTTGCTAAGAACGACTTATTAGCTAATCAGATTTGGATTAAAATTAGCTAATTGAGTTTTTGAGTATCGGGTTTTAAGATATGAGGACTTGGTGATTTTTAGAATTTCAGATTTGAGCGAAATCTGAATGTGCAGATGTGTCCATGTGTGTTTGCGTGAATTTTCACAAGCAAGGAGTGGAACGCTGTCGTATTGTGTTTCCAAACTTGACGCTAGAGAGTGAAATCTGCTTAGCAGGCGTGAGCAGATGTGAGCTTCTACTCGAGGAAGTCAGCGATGGTCAGTTGTCTAGAGTTGTTCAGATGTGATCAAGATCTGAGGAGCGTTAGCGGGATCTGTTGTGAGAGCGGACTTCGATGCTACGTCGTTTTGATAAGTAAGAGCGACGTCGTTTTGGTATTGTTTAGAGAACTAGATCCGAGAGGCTTCTGCCTTAGAATGAAAGCTGTTTAGTACCAAGATCTGAGTTGGGGAGAGATCTGAATAAGTCGCTAATGACTTCTGTAGCTGCTTTGATTGGGGATTTAAATGTAAGTGCTGATCGATACTTAGAATATTTTGAACCTTATATTCCTTATCCTCATCCCCGATAACCCTTGATTGTTACTGTTCACCTGAACCCTATTTCCATCGATTGCCGTTGTTTTTCTCCGCCGTTTGGATCAAGATTGGTAGCGCTGACCTCGTCTTCTCTGGGGCTTTCTATTGATACCAGTTTGGGGACTGGAGTCGCTGGAATTGAGGTGCACGAAGTTGTTGCAGTGGTTTAGTGACTTCGCGATTGTTGACCAGTAGCTTGTCTGTTCTTTAACAGCTTTGGGTAAGTGATTCTTTACCGATTGAAGCTTCTTTTGAGAGCTGAGTAGTGCTCTGTAGGGTTGAGGTAGCTGAGAGAGCTACGAGGCTTTAGAATTAGGCTTTTTGAGTTCAGATTTGTGTTGATAATTAGATACTTTGACATATTAGAACTTATAGTAGCTGCTGCTGAGTTGCCATGGAGCTGCTAAGGTAGTAGACTTGAGTTTGGTTGCTGCTCCCTTGTTGTGGTGAGATCTGTTGAACTAGAAGCTGAATGAGGTACGAATTGATCTAGATTTTAGCAGCTTTTGTTATCAGCTTTGGGAAATTTCCATCGTGTATTAGCTGATGTGCTTTGTATTGACTATGTAATGCTTCTGTGCTCATATCTATTTGTGTGTGATTATATGCATTGATTGTAAGAATGAGTTTGTTGTGCATACACGCATACATATTGAGCCTGATTCCATTGGAAGCTGAATACTCTTTACACGTTGTGATCGGCCGGCTGAGTCGTCGTGCCTGAAAGGTCCAACGCTGTTTTGATGTGGTGGCCAGCTGAGTCGTTGCGCCTGAATACCACACTGCCTTGTAATGGTCGGCTGAGTCGTCGTACTTGAAGATCACAAGATGATGATGATTGATGAGATCTGCACAGCTGAGTCGTTGTGCTATATGATTTTGCCTACCGATGATTCTTGGTAGCCCTTTTTTATGCATTGCACGATCGAGATATTGCATTGTCTGATATGATAGATGCTTTTATTGTGCTCTTTGTACTGACGTTTGGACTCGTTTGTTTTTCCTGTTTTGGGCTACCTTGGTCAGTATTGGGTTTGGCAGGTTCTTCAGGTAACCAAGCTGGACAGAGTGGAGCTTCAGCTGGTCAATCCCCTTTTTTATTTGAGTCCCAGTAATATTGATATTTATATTGAGCCAGGGGATGTCCTGTGCCTTTATGTTGTTGGGGATCAGTTGGCGTGTTATTGACTGTTGTTGTTGAGTTTTGAGTTAAACTCAATTTTGATTATGAATGTATTTTGAATGAAAATTGGATCAGGCCCATTATCGAAAATTTTTAGCCCATATTTTTATGATGCTTCCGCATAATTGTTGTATTAGCGCACGTGGCCTGACAAAATCCATCGCTGTGTTATCCCATTTCCATACTGGTATAGGGAGCGGTTTTAACATCCCAGCTAGTCTCTGATGCTCTGCTTTAACTTACTGGCATGTTAAACATTCAGAAACAAAACTGGAGATATCTCGTTTCATACCTGGCCATCAAAACATATGTTGCAAATCTTTATACATCTTTTTTCCTCCTGGGTGAATCGAATACGGAGTGGTATGGGCTTCATTCATAATCTCTTTGCGCAAATCATCTTTGTGCGGTACCCATAACCTATTCTGATATTTCACAATTCCCTCTTCTGTCTTCATCTTGTTTCTTCCACTTCTATAATTGATCATCCCTTGCTTGACCATCTCTAATCCGGTCTTTCAAAGTAGACTGGATTGTAAGAACAGATAACTTAGCAGCATTCTCTTTCGTAACTATTCCCAATTCAAATCTGTTGATATCTCTTGCTAATGGAATCTGAACTGAGATCTGAGCTAAACCCACTTTTATTCTGCTTAATGCATCAGCTACTACGTTAGCTTTACCTGGGTGGTAATTAATAACACAATCGTAATCTTTAACCAGTTCGAGCTATCTTCTTTGTCTCATTGTAAGCTCTTTCTGGGTACATAAATACTTAAGGCTCTTATGGTCTGTAAAGATTTCACATTTTTCTCCAAAAAGATAGTGTGTCCAAATTTTTAATGTGAAAACCACTGCTGCTAATTCTAGGTCATGCGTAGGATAATTCTTCTCATGAATCTTCAGTTGTCTGGAAGCATAAGCAATTGCCTTCTTGTCTTGCATCAACAACACCTAATCCTATCTTCGATGCATCTGTATAAATCGTGAAGTTCCCTTTTTCTGATGGCAACGTCAAACCATGAGATTTTATCAATGCTTGTTTTAATTTCCCAAATGTCTGACATTCTGGGGACCAATCTTACTTAGAATTCTTCTTGGTCAATGACGTTAAAGGGACAACTATCTTAGAAAATCCCTCTATAAATCTTCGGTAATATCCCGCAAGACCTAAGAAACTACGAACCTCTGTTACGCTCTTAGGTACAGGCCATTCTCGAACAGCTTCTTCTTTTGAGGGATCTATTCTATCCCATTCTTGGAAATAATATGACCAAGAAATACAACTTTTTCGATCCAAAATTCGCATTTACTAAACTTAGCAAACAATTGCTTAGTTCTCAAAATCTGCAAAATTTAGTCGAAGATGGTCTGCATTCTCAAATAGTTCTTAGAGTAAATGAGAATGTCATCTATAAACACGATTACAACTCTGTCTAGAAAAGTTTGAAATACCATATTCATTAAATCCATAAATACAGATGGCGCATTAGTTAACCCAAATGGCATAACTAAAAATTCATAATGGCCATAGCGTGTTCTAAAGGTTGTCTTGTATACGTCTGCATCTTTAACTCAAAGCTGGTGATATCCAGATCTGAGGTCGATCTTCGAAAATACAACAACTCCTCGTAGTTGAACGAATAAGTCATCTATCCTAGGGAGAGGATACTTATTTCTAACTGTTAAATTATTCAATTCTCTATAATCTATACATAGACCATACTTCCATCTTTCTTCTTAACGAATAACACCGGAGCTCCCCACGACGATGTACTAGGTCTGATGAAACCTTTATCCAATAAATCTTGGATCTGTTCTTTTAACTTTTTCATTTCCTTTGGGGCAAGTCTGTAAGGAGGCTTGGAGATCGGAGCAGCTTCGGGTATTAAATCGATAGAAAATTCTAATTCACGGTCTAGGGGTAGACCTGAGATATCTTCTGGAAAGACGTCTGGAAATTCGTTCACTACTTCTACGTCTTCCAACATAACCTTCTTATCGTGTTCTATCGATAATGCACTCACTAAAACCCTTGACATCCATTTCTTAAGTACCTCTAGGCTTTCAAAGCTGATATAATCTTAGGAGTACTGTCAAATCTGTCAGCCCTGAACAAAAATGAAATACCACTGGGTATTTTAATCTTAACCGTTCTCTGCTTAAATTCTATAATGATTCCATACTTAGTTAACCAAACTATTCCCAATATTAAATCAAACTCAAGCATCGGCAATACTATCAAATCTGCGTAGACAATATTCCCCTGTAGCTTAAGCTCTATGTTGCTAATAATATGATTTGGTCACTATACTTTCTCCCGAAGGAATCTGAACACAAGATTCCATACTTAGTTAACCAAACTATTCCCAATATTAAATCAAACTCAAGCATCGGCAATACTATCAAATCTGCGTAGACAATATTCCCCTGTAGCTTAAGCTCTATGTTGCTAATAATATGATTTGGTCACTATACTTTCTCCCGAAGGAATCTGAACACAATAACCTACTTCTACTACTTTTGGTTGCACTGATAAATTCTTCGCAAATTTTTCTGATACAAATGAATGGGTTGCACCAGAATCTAGCAATGCTAGCGTAGACATACTAGAAACAACGATATTACCAGTCATAACCGTCGTATCTGTTGGAGCTTGTTCTGTTGTCATCACATATGCCCTGCTGGTGATGAGTTGTTTCTTCTGGGTGCAGTACTTGGATATGTGACCTGGCTTGCCACAAGTATAACACACATTCTGTCCAAAACGACACTGGCCCGCATGATTCTTCTTACAGGTTGGACATGCTGGCCTATTTCCAGATTTTGCAATAGCAGAGATAGGTTGTGCCGCTATTGACCCTTTTCCTTGAGACCCTTGTTGGTTGTTGTTTGGCATCTAAGATTGCCTACGGTCCTTATTTTGAAAGGCTTGGCGTTTCAGTTGTCTTTCATCTTCAATCGCCTTCCAATCATGCTCTGCTCGTAGAGCTTTATTCACAGCTGTTCTATAATCTACTGGTTCTGCAAGTCTGACTCATGCTTGATCATAGGCTTCAACCCATTTATAAAGTGTCGAAACTTGACATCTGCATTTGTTCCTATAGGAGGAACAAAATAACATCCTCTCTCAAACTTGCGGATAAATCCCTCATAGACATCCCCTCCTGTTTGAGTGTTAGAAACTCATTCTGTAGCTCCTCCCTCACATCCACCGTGAAATACTGCTCATAGAATACCCTCTTGAATTCCACCCAGGTGAGAATTTCCAAGTCTACCGTCAACTTGGCTCCTTCCCACCATATCATCGCATCTCCCTTCAGCATATAAATCGCACATCGAGGCCTTTCTTGATCCGTCAGATGCAAATACTCAAATGTTACTTCCATTGACTTGATCCAGCTTTCAGCTATTAGCGGATCTGTAGAACCAGCAAATTCCTGAGGTCGTTGTCTCCTAAACCTCTCCTGAGGATCTTCCCGACTAACTATTCTTCCTGTTTATTAACCATTCCCTTGATTGGTTTGTTCAACCAGTTGTTCTAGTAATTGGGCCATACTATTCAGGACAGGGTTCATTCATTCTGTTTCACCCTCTCCTTTTGTGGCACTCTTCTTCCTCTACCTCGTCCTGCCATTATCTGTAGGGGTAACCCAAATCCACCTTAATTCTATTATGAGAGATTACTATATGCTAGAACATGATATAAAACTGACAAATATAGAAGCGGCATGCGAGAGCTGTCTCAGACTGGAAGAGTGTTTATCTCAAGGACCATGCTTTGATACCAACTGTAAATACCGGACTTTTCTTGATTAAGATTTAGAAGTTTGGGGTTCGAATTAAAAGATACTAAAAATTTGAACTTGACAAAAGGAATAATTCGAAACAATTCTTGGATTGAATTGCAAAAGAACTAGAATCTCATACGTTACTCTGAGAAACAGATCTGTTTAATAACTGTGCAGAACTGAAGACAGATCAGATCAATAAATTAAATGAAACTGTATATACGATCGCAATATGAACATGGTTCAGATTTCAACAAAATAAGGAAATAAGAAATCTATCCTAACACAAATCTATGTTCGTTATTCCGTACAACAAGATCTGAAACATAACGCAAAACGAAAGCTAAGGTCCATAATAAACACTCCAATCCGATCAGCTCTCCACCATGCAGCTCCTCATTGCTCATTACTTGCACTCAAGAAAACTAGTGAGTCTAGGGGCTCAGCAGGTAAATCTGGAATATCAAAATCATGCAATACAAGCAAACGATATCTGATACTTTAACTGGAATCTGAATCTAAATAGCTTAAAGATAAATAAGCTAAATACGATGAACTGTCAAATCTGAAATGATATGAAAGCATACACATACACATATTCTGAAATCATTTTCTTTAAATCTTTGTGATTAAAATCACACTTAGCTCTTTTCTTTAATTTTCTGGGAATTATGGCTGGACACCTGTACATAAGGTCATGTCATTTGATCAAACTCTGCATCTAAGTCAAAGAGCTGGGTACAAAACCCATCTATCACATTAAAGGGTATACAGTTCGTCAACCATATCTTAGTCCCTTCCATATTTGAAAGAGGCACACTGGTTCGTCAGCCAGCGTCCTCACCCTTCCATGTGACCGTGTTATCTTAGCCATAATCTGTGGAAAACATTTCTATAAAACATTCTTTCTCTCTGATCTTTCTTTTCTTTCGTAAATCTATTTTTCTTTTCTGTCAAGAATGGCTTACTCGTTTTAAATTCTCTGATGATGTTCTGGAACACTTTGAGAATTTCCTGTGATTCTTGCGAAGATGAAAACTGAATTAAAGTACTCGAATCTGTTCTAATGAATCGAATTAATCTTTCAAATTGAAGCTAAAAAGAATAAGGAATTTAAATCTGCAATTTCTGTATCTATTGGAGCAGATTTGAACAATCAGAATACGAAATCTGAATCGTACGTAAGCGTCTCAATGAAAAAGAAATAAATCAGATTTGTCTGTTGGTCAACTCAGATTTAGAAAAGTTAACACAATTAAATGAAGTCCTTCAGATGTCAATGGTCATCCGTAGTCAATTCAGATGTGAAATAATCAACATAGCAGTGTTGATCAAATTCAGACTTGGAACAAGAATTCAGATCTGAACTTAAGACGACTTAAAAACTGAACGCTAACTTAGAATTAACTCACAGAAGAAATTCAACTTTGGTAAAAGAACGAGATTTTAGACTTAACCAATTAGAACGAACATGAAAAACGAAGGTTTCTTTTGTCTGACGAAATCAAACGATCTCAAGAAATTTCAGGAAAACAATTGAATAAGCTACTTGTAAGCTACTTCGAAGAAATTCTTAGAAAACTCAAGAAACAACTAGATGAATATCATAAAAAATTTTTCTAACATCTTTCTGAATCAAAATCACAGTAAACACATACTTTCTTCGTAAAAACAGAGCATGACTTTTCTGTTGTTTGAAAATCACCGTAAAAAATTCTTAAACCTTTAAAAATGCATAAAAACATGCAAACAAAACAAAATAAATGATTTCATGAGTGTAGCAAGAAATAGAGTTTACTTGCCTGTATTCTGCGATACAATTTCTTCTGGCCCGAATCACGTACAATCCGATCGCTTCCTGAAAAAAAGTTTTGAAACCTTTGCTGGGTTTCTAACAGAGAGCACCGCTTTGCTGAAATGTTTTGTTTTGTAAATAATGATGCATGATGTGGCTAACATCCTTTATATATGATTTCAAATTCCTAATAAAGAAACACGTTTTATCAATATGCTAAAATCATTTAAAAGTGCTACTCCAATTTTAAACGAAATCCGATGATATAAACCGAACTATTTTATTTAAAAATAAGGATTAAATGGGTTTGTATAGATCAACCGACAGCTCCTGCGTTTGCTCTCAAATCTGAAAACCAACTCCAATAATATGAGAGCTGATTATCGCATACTCAAATCTGTCGCGATACCCTAGTTACTGGTTCGAACCTGATTCCCTCCCATTGCCTGCGTTAGAAGACTCTGACTGGAGAGATTGGTAGCATTGAGTTCCCCTTGTTGAGACGCTTCAATTTCAACCACTTTCGAAGGGTTGGGTTAAGCTGGAAGAAAACGCTGTCAGGCCCGGTGCACTAAATACAGACTAATACTCAATTAATCACAATTATGTGGAAGCATTAAAAATAGGGCTAAAAATTTTTGTTTTGGGCCTCAACGGAATATCATTCAAAATAAATTCATAATCAAAATAAGGATTTAAACTCATAAATCCAACAACAGGCAACACGTAACAAATAAAGATCCCCTCAAATACTAAAGACACATGACATCCCCTGGCTCAATATATCAGTACATATCACTCATACGTTCCACTCTGTCCAACTGGATTACCTGAAACTCTTGCAAAGGCCAACACAGGACAAAGCAGCCCAAAACATGGAAAATAAACGAGGTCAAACCTCAGTACGAAGAGCACTCATAAAACAACAATTCATAAACATGCAATATTTCAAGTTATGAGATGCATGAGGTTATCAAAGTATATCGGTCATCAAGGCCAACAACTCAGCTGGCAATCAAATCTCAATTGAGCCTCAAACACCACGCATAGCCAATCAGCCGGTGGAAATCATCGATCCATGATCTTCAGGTCCGTCGACCATCACAACTCAGTGGTCTTCAGGCGCGACAACTCAGTCGACCACCACCTCGATGATAGCATTGGACCTTTCGGGCACGACAACTCAGCCGACCGATCACAACGCTAGCTTGACTCGGGTCATCAATCAAATATCAGGCTCAATATGCATGCGTAAATGCCAGTCAATATTAGATAACAACATACATAATTCATACGTAACAAAGAACAGATAATTCACATAACAGCCAGGTCAAATCTGTTCACGTAATCACTCGTTCACAGCATTCAGATCACACTGGAAATATCTCATGCTTATGCTAAAGCTGTTTAAATAAGCTCAAATCCGTACCTCAAATCTCAGCTTCTACCTCGACAGATCTTACAAGAACAAGAGCTCAGCACCAACAGCCCGCTAAGACTATCTTCCTCATCAGCTCACGGCGAAACATAACAAGAACTGCTCGAAAGCTCAAATCTGTCAAGGCATCTCACAAATCAATTTAAATCTAAGCTCATACAGCTCACAACCTAAAGCCGCGTAGCCTAAAACAGCTACCTCAACTCAACAGAGCACTATCTAGATCTAAATCAAAGCTTAAATCAGTAAGATATCACTTACTCAAAGCTGCTAAAGAACAGAAGAAATGCTTCCCAGAATTCACGAAGATATCGAACTCTGCAACTACTTCGTACTCCCTCAACTCACCGATTCAACTATCCAAACCGGTATCAATCAAAAACCCTAAGGAAGACGAGCTCAGCGCCACCAGTGTTGCTCCAAACGGTGGCATAAATCGACGGTAATCAATGGAGAAAGGGTCGAATGAACAGTAAGGGTTTCGAAAAACTATCGGGAAGAAGGTAAGAAAATATCGGGTTCGAAAAAGATGAAATGTTGATCGACACTTATATTTAAATCTCCCAGTCAAAGCTACAGTGAAAGTCAATCACCGACAAATTCAGATCTTAGCGCTATTAAGATCTTGGCGCTAAATCAGATCTGCCTTCGTCACTCTATACTAGCGCACAACCATCAAACGATGTCTCATTAGGTGTCAGGCCCCGTGCTAATCACTCAAGATTAACGCACAAACAAGCACATAATCACGAAAGCGTAAAATCGGGCTTAAAAATTTTTCGAAATTATTTGGGCCTGAACTCAAATCGTCATTCAAGATATCAATAATCCAAATACGAGTTAAATCAAACTCATACAAAAACAGGTAACATAAAATATCAAATCAGATACAGATCCCCAATACATAAAAACACAGGGCGTTCCCTGGTTCAATACATAATACAATATATAACTGGGAGTCAAGGGAATGGGGATCGACCAGCTGGCGCTCCACTCGGTCCATATTGGTTACCTGTAGATCCTGCAAATGGGTAACACAAACCCAAAAGACACAAAAGCAGGAAAAGAAATACGAGGTCAAGCCTCATTATGAAGAGCCATCAAAACAGCAAATCATGCAACATGCTATAAATCAATGCTATGAAATGCTTGAGGCTATCAAGGAATCGGTAATCAAGACCAGTGTATCAACTGGCAAATCAACTCAAGTCGAGCCTCTATACCCACACAGTGTATCAACCGGGGAAATCATCGATTTTTCGGGGCCCGTCAGCCCATCACAGCATGGTGGTAGATACTCGAATCCGACAGTCACCACTCCGATGATAGCATTGGACTTTTTGGGCACGACACATCTGTCCGCCAGTCACGACGTGGCTCTAAATCGGGACATCAGTCAATCAATCTGGCTCAAGATATATGCATGAATGCCATTCAATAATAAATTCTAAATTCATACAATAACAATACGTGAAAACAAAACATCAATAACCAAATCAGGTAAAATCTGTTCACGTAAATCAGCCATCAATTCAACACAGAATTCATAACACGAAATATAGCCATGTCCACGCTCAAAGCTGTTAGAGCTGCTCAATTCGTACCTCTAATAGCTTAAATCTACCTCAACAGATTTCTCAAAGGCACGTCACAACTCAGCCTAATCTCCTGACCTCCTCAACCTCGGCAGAAGCTATCCTGCACCTTAAATCTGTTACAACATCTAATATATATCAGCTCAACACTATGTCGAATCCGCTTAGTACCTACGGCCGAGAACTAAATTCCAGTTCTACCTTTCTACGCAGGATTAACAGCTGAAACTAAACTTAAAACTAGTTGGAAACACTTACTAAAGTTCCCAGAAGAACCAAAGAACAAACGGTTCAGATATCACGAAAATCTTCGAACAAATAGGTTCTTCGCGCTTCTCTCCAATGCTGACTCAGGCCTCCTAGCAAGTATCAATCGAAAGAGAAACTCAAGGAGAATCCAGCGCCACCAATCTCGTTCAAAACAACGGCTGGAATCGACAGAAATCTAGGGAAGAAATGTTCGGGTGAACAGTAGCTATCGAGGGTTTGAAGATGGAGATAAGAAATGTTGGGCTCTAAATAATTCTAAGTGTCACTCAACACATATCTATATATCTCCACTACAACAGCTGATGTTCACAAAATCAGGAGATACAGTAGGATTCTTACGACTGAAACCAGCGTTTCCCTTTAATCGAATCAGTTGATACAATCAGAAGTTGCACTACATAGCGAGACATCAAAACGACGTCGTACCAACTAATCAAAACGACGTCACAGCGCTCCAACAGCTGAGGAAAAATCTCTCTCGATACAACCAACAGCTGAATCTAAAATAATATCAAAACGACGACGTATCAGGGTTCCCGCTAACAAAGGTAAAACGACGTCGCCTCACTACCAGCAGCTGGTCACTCAAACCAACAGCTGATCACTCGACTGAATCAAATCCATCGCAAAGGCAACGGCTGATTAGCGCTAGAAAATCAGCAGTCAACTCAGCTGTTGACCCACCCTTAACAGCTGCTCGCACACACGTTAACGCTAACTGCTGCTTCCCGCTACACACTCACTGCTGAGTTGACTAGCGTTGACATCTGATTACGTCACTGCTGAAATACCAACAGCTGATTGCTCATGCAACCCACTGCTGACTTCCTCACGTAATAGCTCACAACTGATCACGCTACTACTGAAATACCAACAGCTGAATTGCCCGCAAGCCTTCGCATAAAAACGCTGTTGGCTTTGCTTCTCCCAGTGATAAACCTTACTGCTGAAACACTACTGGGATCATTTCCCGCTAACAAAAAAATGCAACTGCTGAACTCCAAGTCAAATGCCGATTTCACCCGATAACCAGCAACTCACTCCAAATCCAGAAGTATGAACTTCACAAACCAAACTTCACTACAATTCCTCAAAATTTGAAATTCGAAATCCCCATAATCTCGTGACTAATCCTAAGCAAAACTGATTAATCACTATTCGAATTTCACAATCTTCACATTCTCCCCAACTTAAGAGATTTCGTCCTCGAAATCAAAGGCAAACACAGGGGCAGAAACAATCAAACATTCAAATCGAAAAACAAACAACTAAGAAGACTCGAATCAAAGCTTAGAATTTACCTGGAATTCTAACTATCATTTCTCAAATAGATGAGGCCAGTCTTGTCGCATCTTTTCTTCCACTTACCAGGTAGCTTCTTCTCGGCCATGCTTGCTCTATTGGACAATCACCAACGGAATTATCTTGTTCCTCAACTGTTTCTCCTTCCTATCCAGAATCTGCACTGGATATTCAACATAACTCAAGGCAGAATCCAGCTCAACTTCGTTGGTTCTCAAAACATGGGAAGGATCTGGCTCATATTTTCTCAACATTGACACATGAAAAATATCATGTATCGCTGCTAACTCATCAGGCAGCCTCAATCTATAAGCCAACTGTCCAATCTGCTCAACAATCTCAAAAGGACAAACGAATCTAGGAGCCAATTTACATTTAAATCTAAATCTCATAACACTCTTGAAAGGAGAAATATTAAGAAACACACGATCTCCAACCTCAAACTCTAACGGTCGACGTCTTCGGTTAGCATAGCTGGTAAATCTATCTTGTGCAGCCTTCATCCTACTCCGAATCAAATCAATTTGATCTTTCATATGCTGCACAAACTCAGGAGTAGAAAGCTGGTTCTCACCAACTCTTCGCAACAGATTGGAGATCTGCACTTGCGACCATACAAAGCTTCAAATGGAGCCATCCCGATAGTGACTTGGTAGTTGTTGTTATATGAAAACTCGACTAAGGACAGGGAATCCTGCCAGCCACCATTGAAATCCATCACCACTGCACGCAGCATATCTTCTAAAGTCTGAATGCTCCTCTCATACTGACCGTCCATCTGTGGGTGATAGGCTGTACTCACAGCCAATCTAGAACCCATCGCTGCCTGCAAACTCTTCCAAAATCGAGAGGTGAATCTTGGATCTCTATCAGACACTATCGAAACTGGCACTCCGTGCAATCTAACCACATGGTCGATGTAAAACTTCGCCATTTTCTTCATCGAACATCTCACATCATAGGGAATGAAATGGGCTGACTTCGAAAGTCTATCAATCACCACCCAAACCGCATCGCATCCCCGATTCGAACGAGGTAAATTTGTTAGAGTAGATGCCCAACTAGCCAACTTGTGGCGTGTGGGTTATATAGACTCTTGTACAAACAGTCTTTATATATGATATTCGCATTTACTTATATGGCGTTCTTTACTTTCATTATGTGTGTAATGATTTACAATTGCGTTGAGTAAAGAACTAGAATGCACTAAAGCGTATGTTAGATGTGATAGTGGGTATGACGGCTATCATGGAACACATCTAATAGTCGCTGTGTATTCTGAACATGTTCCTAGTCGATTGGGCCGTCAAAATGAGGATAAGGTCGTCCGAGTTCGAGACTAGTATCTGCGATGCAAAGTACCATGTTTCATTGGTAGGGAACATTGTGATGTTCTGAGCATGCAGATAGATAGTGACCTGATGATCTATCGAACTACCCTCGTTCGGACTTTCCAAGTGGTTACCATTTGTCGAGTGGATAAGTTCGAGGTCTTGGTTGTACTGATTAGTCCTCACGACTCGAAACGTCATTGAGACTCTACATGATAGGCGTCTCACTTTGACCCGTTTGCCGACTCACTTGGGGTCATAAGGCGTTGGGATTGGGTGAGACCCCGATGCATGTAGGAGTCGATGCATCGTTGTCGAGGATTCACCGCTCGCAGACATGCGTGGATATCCTATGCTATCTGAGAGGATAATAGTGTATAAATCTCTGACCAGAGTACTAGAAGTGTTTTGGGTAAATGTGTTTACCTAGTTACACTCGCGATGTCACTATTCGATCTCCAAGATGTATGCATAGCTATCGGATCTATAGCGACTCTCGATTTACCAATGGTCGTTGATCTGATCGGGATATATGGATTGAAAGGACCGTACTGTACGCTAACCACGACCGTCTGGTTCTTGCAGGCACTATCAGTGATACCTAGGGGATCATGGGGCGATGTTGCTAGACGCTTTACCATGATCCGTTGGGCAAGTCCGAAATTGTGATCCCGGAGCCACAATGGTTGTGGGCCCACGGCTAGCTGTATCCCTGAACCATTGAGGGTCACACAAGTACTAGATTCGAGATTCCTGCACGGATACTCAGCTCAATGTGTTGAGCACGAGAAGAGGATTTCGGGAAGTGCGACTTCCTAAAAGTCAACAGGGGTCAAACCGGGGTTTGCCGCTGTTGAGGGGCAAAACGGTCATTCTGCACTGGGGTTCTGAAAAACGGTTTTTCAGATCATATTATTATTCAGTTTCGGAAACTGAGTCGATCGGTCCGATCTGATCGGCGATCGGAGTTAATATGAAGTCTCGGTGGTGGAGATGAACTGAATGTTTCGGAAACTGAGTCGATCGGTCCGATCTGATCGGCGATCGGAGTTAATATGAAGTCTCGGTGGTGGAGATGAACTGAATGTTCATTGTTGGACCCGGGCCCGTTGGGCCGGGCCAAGTCCAACCCTTAGTCTACTTAAATATGATTAGTAGACTTAGACTTATTAACAACACTTGCATTAACTCACTACTTGACCTAACCCTAGCACTAAATAGCCGCCCCATCCTCTCCTCTCCAAGCGCCGCCGCGGCCGCCCGCCGTGCGCCGCCGCCGCCGCCGCCCGTTGTCGCCGGAAATTCCTTTCCGGCCAACTCGACGAGGAGAATCCGTTCATGCTGATCTCGTCAGCGCTTCTAGTGCAGCCTGACGAAGTAGTCTCGGTTTTGGTCGTGGACCGGATTGGCGATAATCTACTGCAATCTACCGAGAAGAGCCGGGTTCTTGTAATACCGGTTGGAGCCAGGCACAAGTTCCAGCAAGGTATCGTTTTGAACGCCCTATGAATGACGATTAACTGTAATTGTTGTTTTCGTATTGATCGTCTCCCGGCCTTTTATTATGTTCTTCCACTGCCTCGCCGGGGGGCGGATCCGGATCCCCAACAGTGGTATCAGAGCCAGGTTTTTCGGATCTGATCATACGAATATTGCCATAATTGTATCTAACATTTAATTTCAGATCGGAAAACGAAGATCGGAGAAGCAACTCACCGGGCCGACGCCTTGCGCGGCGGCGACCGCCATGTCGCGCGCGCGCGGCACCACCGCGCGCTGGCCGCGCGATGGACGATCTCATGTTGCGCGCTGGCCGCGCGACTCGAGCGATGGTGGCCGGGAGATTGCGCCACGGCTGGTCGAGATGTGCGCGCCCCTCGCGCCGCTACTGCATGTCACGGCCGGACGTCATCGCGTGTGCTGGTCGTGCGTCTTGCACGATGACTGGCCGCTCGACGTCGCACGAGATGGTCGGCGATGGGAAGCGCTGTTCGAGACCAAGCGCCGCTACTGGCCGACGATGATTGCGCAAGCATTGGGCATCGTCGCGTGCTACTGGCCGGCCGTTGTCGAGTCGCGCTGCGCCGCTGCGTGCGTGGTGGTGCGCGCGGCCGTGCGCCCTTGCGGCGCTCGTAATTTTCATGGCGGCGTCGACCGGCCGCCGCTCCGGCGAGTCTCCGGCGATATCGTGACGGCTGGTCTGATTTCTTCCAGGGTTTGGTTCGGGCCTGTCCCGGGCAGCCCGTGAAGTTTTCGGGCCGGCATGCGATATCGGGCCCGGTTTTGATCGATTTTGAAATTTTAAGTTTTTGGGCCTAGAATTGTTTTAAGCCCAATATTGATACAATTAAAATTAGTGAAATGTGATTTTAATTATGAAATATGATTTTATAATGAAATATGATTTTGTTGATTAAAATTTGTTTTTATCGGCAAAATACGATTTTATTATAAAATGCGATTTCGTAATTAGAATATGATTTTACGATAAATAATTAGATTATTTAAATTATGCATGTTAATTAGATTAATTGCATGATTGGGGTGATCGAGAGTCGTGCCCAATGTGTTAGGTGTATGCAATAGGTTTTATGTGATTTCGGTTTTATATATTTGATCATCATTTTAAAGTGGGCCTGTTTGTGGCCCATTCCCACCCCTTGATAAATGTATCCCTTATTTGTCATAGTTAATTTAAATGTAAATTACTAGATTTAGTGGGAGCACATCCGAAGACGGTGGACAATGACGATCAAGATATTGAAGACCGAAGATCTGTAAAACCGGAAAGCTTTGTAATAGGATTACATTGCATATTGCATTACCCCTAGGATTGGACCCAGGTCCGTGGCTGGCAACCACGGACCGCATAGCTCTCGCGATCGATCATCCCAATATTACTTTATATATGTTGATATATAGTGTAATTGAATCCGCATGTTTGCATGTTTTAAATTAGATTTAAATATGCATGAGACCAAAATTTTTCAAAAAATAAAATCCCTCGTTTTAAATTTGATTTAAGACTTATATCAAGATAAATGTTTATTCGATAAACAAAAGGGTATTTAAAATTTTTTAAATTAACCCTACCTTCCATCAACAATGGGTGTACGTCGATGCTACCCGTATACATGGCCCGGATCATATTATTGAGGGGGTCATGTATGCCGGAAAGCTGTCCACGCCATTGACAACTGTTGTGAGTCGGTTGGAACTCCCTTTAACGTTGGCTCATATTATTGGGGACGTTAAGGGAACCGTCCTTCATGACTCAACATTGATGGGTCGATCTTGACACGTGATAGTAAACGGCGTCATATTATTGGGACCTTACTGGACGTGAAGTGAATACATGGAGGTTGCACCGGCTGCAATCGGAAACTACCTTTTGGGGGTCATGGATGGCTGATATTATTCGGGTCCATGATCGCCTGATTGGGCTCCGTGTACCCACTAAAGAAACCTGTTTTCTCTATTTTAGAGGGTGGTGATATCGTTAAAATATTGGGAGTGTAATTCATAAAACTAAATGACCATGTTTTATGTCTTAGCGTTTATTTTTATATAGTCAGTAATGCATGTCTGTTTTCTTTTCAGTATAACTGCTGTAAAAATGGTTTCGATGAAAAACCCGCTTGCTGCTATACTGGATAGCAACAGGTTCACTGGTCTTAACTACCAAGACTGGCTCCGCAACCTTAATCTTGTACTGACTTCGGAGAAGCTTCTCTATACGATAGAGAAATGTCCTCCGGAGGAAACCCCTGCCGATATCAGCCCTGAGGAGCTGATTACGCTTAACCAATGGCGTGACGACGAGGTTAAAGCTCGGTGCTATGTGATGGCATCGATGTCCAATGAAATGCAACGGCGCTTTGAGAAGACAAAGTATGCCTCTGCCATACTTTTTCATCTCAAGGAACTGTACGGGGAGAACTTTCGACATGAGAGGTTCACGGCTGTCAAGGAGCTGATGACGAGACGCATGCGCGATGGGACTTCGGTCCGCGAGCATGGGGTTCGCATGATTGGGCTCATTTAAAAGCTGTCGGGTCTTGATATCGCACTTCCACATGAGCTGTCTGTGGATGTACTTCTCCTCTCACTACCCGCTGCATTTGACCCCTTTGCGGTCAACTTCAACATGAACAAGCTGGAAGCCACTCTTGAAGAGGTGGTGAACATGCTTGTTGTGTTTGAGGGGACTATAAAGAAGGACAAACCCGTCCTCCTTCTGGGTTCTTCTTCCTCTGCGAAGAAAGGGCCTAGACGCAAGAGCAAGAAGCGTTCTGCTCCTGCGAAAGAGGAGAAGTCTGCCAAGAAGCCGAAGGCAAAGGCTTCTAAGCCTAACAAGAGCGAGGACGTTTGCCACCACTGCCACAAGGCTGGGCATTGGAGGAGGAACTGCAAGGAGTACCTCGAGCAGTTGCGAACTGCAAAAGTTATGTTCTACTTGAAATAAATATGTCTCTAAATTCAAATTCTTGGGTACTTGATACCGGATGTGGACTCATATCTGCAATGATTTGCAGGTAATGACAAGAAGTCGACGTCTTAGAGAGGGTGAGACCCACTTGAGACTTGGCAATGGAGCAAGAGTTGCTGCAGTAGCTATAGGAGATATTAGTTTATTTCTGTCTTAAATTCTAAGTTGTTGCTACGAGACGTTTTATTTGTTCCTGAATTAATTAAAAACATTATTTCTATTCCTATGCTTGATAGAGATGGATATTCTTGTATGTTTGCTAATTCGATTTGCAATATTTACAAGAATGAATGTTTAATTGGAATTGGGGAACGCGAAAACGATCTATACACCTTAAAATAAAAAGACGTTCCAACTCGCGATTTCGAAGCACACACAACAACGATTAAACGGAAACACGATAACTTGAACCCAGCACAACTTTGGCACGCTATGCTAGGCCACATTTCCCTAAGTAGGATGAACAAGCTAGTTAGGAGTGACTTGTTTGATCTGTCAGACATCAACTCCCTACCGACTTGTGAATCATGTCTGAAAGGAAAGATGACCAAGAAACCCTTCAAGGGCAAGGGTGAACGTGCCCAAGGCCTATTGGATTTGATCCATACTGATGTGTGCGGCCCATTAAGTATCGGTACTAAATACGGTCACACATACTTCATCACCTTTACCGATGATTACTCTAGGTATGGGTACTTGTACTTGATGAAGTACAAGTCTGAATCCTTTGAAAGGTTCAAGGAATTCAAGGCTGAAGTAGAAAATCAATTAGGCAAAAGTATTAAGGCGCTTCGATCTGATCGAGGTGGTGAATACTTAAGTGCTGAGTTTAAAGACTATCTGAAAGAGAATGAGATTCTCTCACAGTGGACCCCTCCGGCCACACCACAGCTCAATGGTGTATCGGAGCGTCGTAATCGGACCTTGTTGGACATGGTTCGATCTATGATGAGCTTCACTGAGCTTCCGACCTCGTTTTGGGGCTATGCGCTCGAAACGGCGGTAATGTTGTTGAACAATGTCCACACCAAGGCAGTGGACAAGACTCCGTATGAGATATGGATGGGCAAACCACCCAAGTACTCATTTATGAGGATTTCGGGATGTCCTGCTTACGTGAAGCAGACAGTGGAGATAAGCTGGATACGAGATCCATCTTATGCTACTTCATTGGGTATCCAAAGAATTCCATTGGATACTATTTCTACTATCCCAGCGAGACAAAAGTGTTTGTCTCTAGGAATGCCACCTTTATGGAAAGGGAATTTTTACTTGATAGAAAGGGCAAAATAGTAGAACTCGAAGAGGTTCGAGAACCAATTGAAGTACCAAGTGAATCTCCCACACCTACTGAGCCAGTACCAGATATGGTCGCACCTAGGAGAT
>KV005650.1:62758-84130 GCA_001598015.1 Dorcoceras hygrometricum
TGTTAGAGTAGATGCCCAACTAGCCAACTTGTGGCGTGTGGGTTTTATAGACTCTTGTACAAACAGTCTTTATATATGATATTCGCATTTACTTATATGGCGTTATTTACTTTCATTATGTGTGTAATGATTTACAATTGCGTTGAGTAAAGACCTAGAATGCACTAAAGCGTATGTTAGATGTGATAGTGGGTATGACGGCTATCATGGAACACATCTAATAGTCGGTGTGTATTCTGAACATGTTCCTAGTCGATTGGGCCGTCAAAATGAGGATAAGGCCGCCCGAGTTCGAGACTAGTATCTGCGATGCAAAGTACCATGTTTCATTGGTAGGGAACATTGTGATGTTCTGAGCATGCAGATAGATAGTGACCTGGTGATCTATCGAACTACCCTCCTTCGGACTTTCCAAGTGGTTACCATTTGTCGAGTGGATAAGTCCGAGGTCTTGGTTGTACTGATTAGTCCTCACGACTCAAAACGTCATTGAGACTCTACATGATAGGCGTCTCACTTTGACCCGTTTGCCGACTCACTTGGGGTCATAAGGCGTCGGGATTGGGTGAGACCCCGATGCATGTAGGAGTCGATGCATCGTTGTCGAGGATTCACCGCTCGCAGACATGCGTGAATATCCTATGCTATCTGAGGGGATAATAGTGTATAAATATCTGGCCAGAGTACTAGAAGTGTTTTAGGTAAATGTGTTTACCTATTTACACTCGCGATGTCACTATTCGATCTCCAAGATGTATGCATAGCTATCGGATCTTTAGCGACTCTCGATTTACCAATGGTCGTTGATCTGATCGGGATATATGGATTGAAAGGACCGTACTGTACGCTAACCATGACCGACTGGTTCATGCAGGCACTATCAGTGATACCTAGGGGATCATGGGGCGATGTTGCTAGAAGCTTTACCATGATCCGTTGGGCAAGTCCGGGATTGTGATTCCGGAGCCACAATGGTTGTGGGCCCACGACTAGCTGTATCCCTGAACCATTGAGGGACACACAAGTACTAGGTTCGAGATTACCGCACGGATACTCAGCTCAATGTGTTGAGCACGAGAAGAGGATTTCGGGAAGTGCGACTTCCTAAAAGTCAACAGGGGTCAAACCGAGGTTTCCCGTTGTTCAGGGGCAAAACGGTCATTTTGCACTGGGGTTCTGAAAATTGGTTTTTCAGATCATAATATTCAGTTTCGAAAACTGAGTCGATCGGTCCGATCTGATCGGCGATCGGAGTTACGGTGAAGTCTCGGTGATGGAGATGAAACGAATGTTCATCCGTTGGACCGGGCCCGTTGGGCCGGATCCATATCCATCACCTATTCTATTTAATGTAGAACTTTGACTTAACCTAAATACAAGTGTTACAACTAAACCTAACCCTAAGTGCAAACCGCCGCCCCTCTCTTCAAATTACCTCACGTCGCCGCCGCCCGCCGCCGCCGCCGCTTCGCCGGAAATCGTTCCGGCCTAGTTTTTCGAGGAGAATCCATTCGTGCAGAATTCGTCAGTGCTTCTAGTGGTGCTTCTAGTGCAGGCTGACGAAGGAGTCTCGGTTCTGGTCGTGGACCGGATTGGCAATATCTACCACAGTCTACCGAGAAGAGCCGACGTTATTGTAACTACGGTTCGAGACAGGCACAAGTGCCAGCAAGGTAGTGGTTTTGAACCCCCTATGTATGTCAATAATTGTTATTGAATTTTTCGTATTGATCGTCTCCCGGCTTTTATTCTATGTTCTTCCGCTGCCTTGCCGGGGGGCGGATCCGGATCCCAAACACAGACGTTGCACTACATAGCGAGACATCAAAACAACGCCGTACCAACTAATCAAAACGATGTCGCAGCGCTCCAACAGCTGAGGACAAATCTCTCTCGAAAAAACCAACAGCTGAATCTAAAATAATATCAAAACGACGACTTATCAGGGTTCCTGCTAACAAAGGTAAAACGACGTCGCCTCACTACCAGCAGCTGGTCACTCAAACCAACAGCTGATCACTCGACTGAATCAAATCCCTCGCAAAGGCAATGGCTGATTAGCTCTAGAACATCAGCAGTTAACTCAGCTGTTGACCCACACTTGACAACTGCTCGCACACGCGTTAACGCTAACTGCTGCTTCCCTCTACACACTCACTGCTGAGTTGACTAGCGTTGACATCTGATTACGCCAATGCTGAAATACCAACAGCTGAATTCTCATGCAACCCACTGCTGACTTCCTCATGTATAGCTCAGAACTAATCACGCTACTACTGAAATACCAACAGCTGAATTGCCTGCAAGCCTTCGCATAAAAATGCTGCTGGCTTTACTTCTCCCAGCGATAAACCTTACTGCTGAAACACTACTGGGATCATTTCCCGCTAACAAAAAAATGCAACTGCTGAACTCCAAGTCAAATGCTGATTTCACTCGATAACCAGCAACTCACTCCAAATCCAGAAGTCTGAACTTCACAAACCAAAATTCACTACAATTCCTCAAAATTTGAAATTCGAAATCCCCAAAATCTCGTTACTAATCCTAAGCAAAACTGATTAATCACTATTCGAATTTCTCAATCCTCACAATAGGGGTCCCGCTCAAAACAACAGATCTCGCGTCAAAGACCCGCTCACTCATTCAGATTTTACCAAAATCTGAAATCATTAAACCGCACCGATCTACACCAACTTTCAAATCGGTCCGGTCCACACAGTACCGTTGACTAACACTTGACTTCTTTTCGCTAACCAAATCTCTCGCTACACCAGATCTTACTACCACTAAAAACGATATCGTTGCAATCATACTCATAATATGATATGTGCCAAATGATGTCGCATCTCTTATACTCAACCCGCGTATACCCGGGTAATCCAAAACGACATCGATTCGCTTCCCACTCACGACAACTCACTCATACACGCGAGGAACAGATCTGGACACCCAGATCTTACTCAAATCTGAAAATCCAAAAATTACCAAAAGAAAAACTAATTCCTTCAAATCTGAAAACCCGAGGGTAACGTTTCCTTTGGTTAATCCTCGTCCAGATCCAATTAGCTAATTAACCACCCATTAACAAGTTGTAGTCCTCACACTCTCCCCCACTAGAAGTGGATTTCCTCCCAGAAATCAACTTACAACAACAGACCAAGATCAAGCAAGAACACCAGAAATTCACCAAAATCACAACAACCAATCTTCCCAGCATAACTCAATGCTAAAAAAAACCACAATCCAAAATGTAAAGCAACTCAAACTACGAATCAACAAGCCGGAAGATTTACCTTGAATTCTACTGTCAACGCTCAAACAGATGAGTCCACTCCTGTCTCATCTTTTCTTCCACTTCCCAGGTAGCTTCTTCTCTACCATGCTTGCTCCATTGGACCATCACCAATGGAATAATCTTATTCCTCGGCTGCTTTTCCTTCTTATCCAGAATCTGCACTGATATTCAACATTGCTCAAAGTCTGATCTAGCTCCACTTCATCAGTTCTCAACACATGGGACGGATCTGGCTCATATTTCCTCAACATGAGACATGAAAAACATCATGTATCACTTCTAACTCAGTAGGCAGTCTCAATCTGTACGCCAAAGATCCAATCCTCTCAACAATCTCAAAGGGACCAACGAATAGGAGTTAATTTACCCTTAAGTCTAAATCTCATCACGCTCTTGAAAGGATAAACCTTCAGAAACACCCGATCGCCAACCTCAAACTCCAAAGGTCTGCGTCTCCCGTTGGCACAGCTAGCATGTCGATCTTGTGCAGCTTTCATCTACTCCGAATGAACTCAACCTGATTTTCATATGCTGCACAAATTCAGGAGTAGACAGATGTTTCTCGCCAATCTCTTCCCAACATATTGGTGATCTACACTTACGACCATACAAAGCTTCGAGTGGAGCCATCCCGATTCGTCACTTGGTAGCTGTTGTTATACAAAAATTCAATCAAGGATAAATAATCCTGCCAACCACCACTGAAATCTAACACAAAATCTCGCAGCATGTCCTCCAAATTGTGAATGGTCCTCTTGGATTGGCCATCGGTCTGAGGGTGATATGCTGTAATCACAGCCAATCTCGAACCCATCGCTGCCTGCAAGCTCTTCCAGAATCGGGAAGTAAATCTTAGATCTCTATCGAACACTATCGAAACCGGCACTCCGTGCAATCTGACCACATGGTGAATGTACAACTTCGACATCTTCTTCATCGAACACCTCACATCATAAGGAATGAAATGGGCTTACTTTGAAAGCCTGTCAACAACAACCCAAATCGCGTCGCATCCCCTATTCGATCGAGGTAAATTAGTCACAAAATCCATGACGACGTGCTCCCAATTCCATTGAGGCACTTCTAAACTCTGTAGCAATCCACCAGGTCTCATTCTCTCGGCCTTTACCTGTTGGCAATTCAAACATCAAGCTACAAATCCATAGATGTCATTCCTCATACCTTCCCACGAGTAGTGAGACTTCAAGGCATAATACAACTTTTTCTCGCCCGGATGCACACTGTAACGACTACAATGGGCCTCATTCAAGATGGTTTCCTTCAAATCAATCTAATTCGGAACAACCAATATATTAGTCAACAAAATCCATGACGACGTGCTCCCAATTCCATTGAGGCACTTCTAAACTCTGTAGCAATCCACCAGGTCTCATTCTCTCGGCCTTTACCTGTTGGCAATTCAAACATCAAGCTACAAATCCATAGATGTCATTCCTCATACCTTCCCACGAGTAGTGAGACTTCAAGGCATAATACAACTTTTTCTCGCCCGGATGCACACTGTAACGACTACAATGGGCCTCATTCAAGATGGTTTCCTTCAAATCAATCTAATTCGGAACAACCAATATACCTCGGAATCTCAAGCGTCTATCAGAAGCAACAGTAAAATCTTCCTACTGACCATTCTGGGTCTTAATCTTCAACTCGTGAATATATGGGTCAGTCCTCTACGCTGCTTTAATGTCTGCAACAATCTGAGGCTCAACCTGAAAAGAAGAAACCACGAATTACTGATCATCTGTCTGAAAACGCCATCCAGAATTCCCCAAATCCTCATGGACTTTGGATATTCTCATCGATGTCAACATCGCAGGCTGGGCTTTCCTACTCAACGCATCGGCCACTAAGTTCATCCACCCAGGCTGATATTGAATCTCACAGTCAAAATCTTTGAGCAACTCCATCCAACAATATTGCCTCTTATTCAGATCTGACTGAGTGAAGATATACTTCAGAATCTTATGGTCTGTGTACACCACAAACTGCTCACCATACAAACAGTGATGCCAGATCTTCAACGGAAAAACAATCGCAGTCAATTCTAGATCATGAACGGGGTATCTCATCTCATGGGGCTTCAACTGTCGAGACGCATAAGCTATCACTCTCCCGTTTTGCATCAATACACAACCCATACCATTCAGAGAAGCATCAGAACAAACAACAAAACCTCCAGACCCGAAGGTAAAGCCAACACAGTAGCACTAGTCAACTTCTCTTTGAGCAACTGGAAACTCAACTCACACTCATCAGCCCAAACAAACTTCCTATATTTCTGGTTCAACTGAGTCATCGGCCTAGCTATCGAAGAAAACTTCTCAATGAAACGTCTGTAGTAGTCAGCCAAACCAAAGAAACTATGGATCTCAGAAATATTCCTAGGTCGCTCCCAGTTAAGAACTGCTTCGACCTTACCTGGATCCACTGAAATACCTTATGCAGAAATGACATGACCCAAAAAGATTACTCTATCCAAAAAAAATTCACACTTGCTGAACTTTGCGTACAGCTGTGAGTCTCTCAGTTTCTGCAACACCAATCTCAAATGCTCTCTATAGCTCCTCGAGTACACAAGAATGTCATCTATGAAGACAATCACAAAACGATCGATATACTCACTAAAGACGTGATTCATCAGATCCATGAGACAGCAGGAGCATTCTTCATTCCAAACGGCATCACGAGAAACTCATAATGCCCGTATCTCGTCCTGAAATCCATATTCGCCACATCAGCGTCTCTAATCTGCAATTGATGATAACCAGATCGCAGATCAATCTTGGAGTATATTGTCGATCCCTGCAACTGATCAAACAGATCATCGATTCTCGGCAACGGGTACTTATTCTTCACTGTCACTTTATTCAACTGTCGAAAATCCATAGACATCCTCATAGATCCATCCTTATTCTTCACAAAAAGAATCGGAGCTCCCCAAGGCGACATACTCGGTCTAATTAACCCTTTCTCCAGGAGATCACGCAGCTGATCCTTAAGTTCCTTCAACTCAGCTGGCGCCAACCGATATGGAGCTCTAGAAATCGGGGCTGTTCTTGGCACCAACTCTATGCTGAAGGCAATCTCTCTTCTCTAAAGAAATCCAGGAATCTCATCTGGGAAAACATCTGGGAACTCTCGAGCAATATGGACATCAGTCAACCCTATCCTCAATTCATGGGAAACATCCAAGGCATAGATCATAAACCCAGAATTCTCTAGCGACAACAAGCTAAACATCTCCATGGCTGACACTAATGGGATCTTAGGTCGCGAATCAGCACTATAAAAATCCCATTTCTCTCCAAATCGAGGTCTAAACCTCACTACACCATGGAAACAATCAACAGTCGCTCTATAATCCGACAACACATCGATACCCAAGATGCAATCAAAATCTTTAATCTCCAGAGAATCGAATTGGTCACCAACACATTTTGATCAAACCTAATCACCCAATCCAACACCACCTCATGGGACAACAAACTCACGCCAGCAGGGGTAGATAAGGAGACAACATCACACAGTGGGGAAGAACTCAATCCACACTCATAAACAAATAATTCAGATATAAAGGAGTGTGATGCTCCTGTATCAAACAAAACTCGTGCAGGAAAATGAAAGATAAAACAAGTACCTGCAATCACTCCCCTAGGTATCTCATCAGCTTGCTCTCTCGTCAAAGCAGTCACCCGGGCCTGCTGCGGTCCCGAAAACTGAGGTCTCAAAGGTCCTCCAAACCTAGACAGTTCACGGGGTTGGAATTCAGATCGTTGGGACTGAACAAAAGGTTGTGGTCTCTGCGAAGAACCACCAACAGAACCTTGTTGCGGTTGACTCGGAGACTGTCCACCCATCAAAGGACACCCTCTAGCAAAATGTCCCAGGTGGGCACACTGATGGCAAAGACCCCAAACTCCACGACACTGTGAAGTCATGTGCTTACCTCCGCACTGACCATACGACACACTGCCTGAACCACTGCCACCAGAGCTAACAGAACCAGACGAACTCGAATTCGACCGTCTCTTAAACTGTTTCCCTCGAGGCTTGAACCTCTGGCGATTCGACTGCTGCGACTTCTGAGGAGGCTGAAATGGTTGCGTCACCTCTAGCACCGGTTGAAAAGTGCATCCAGCTGTCGGTTGAACCTGATGCTGCGCTTCCAACAAACTCTCCTCAATATCCACCGCTCTATCCACTGCCTCAGCATAAGTCACAGGAGACCCAGACAATACCATGCGGAATAAATTAGGCCTCAATCCCCTCAGAAACTTGTTCCTATTAGTCCTCTCCTGGTTAGCCACATGAGTAACATATGACAGAAGCGACTAAAACTGCCTGGCATACTCGGCCACCTTCATATCCCCTTGCTTCAGGTTGTCGAACTCTCGCTCGCGGTTATTGTAGTAGGACTCAGGGGTATACTCTTGTCGGAACGCTGAACAGAAGCTCTCCCAATAAATCAAAGTCCCACTCTCTCTCATAACTCGGGAAGTGCCCTTCCACCATCATTGAGCATTTTCCCTTAACTGCAAAACAGCCAACTTCAGTCTTCTCTCCTGAGAATACTCTACCGCGTCAAACAATTCCTCCATATGCTCCAACCAGCCTTCAGCCATCAAACCACCTTCAGCTCCAGTGAACGTAGGGGGATTCATCCTCTGAAACCTAGCCAGAACTAGCTCCATCTCGCCAATCTGCCTAGTCACATCGTCCACCTATGCCTGTCTAGCCCGACGACGCAAAAGTTCACTCGGCTGCTCAACATCCTCATCGCTCTTGGGAGTCCTAGACTCCTCAATTGTCCGTCTAGTGGTTCCACCTCTACCTCTCGTCGGCGGCATCTATCAAAACTCAAGGTAAGAACTCACAAGCAGATAATCACAGAGGCAGATATCATCACAAAAATCACAGAAGTCACAGAGTCAATCAGAAACAAAAGCTCAAACTCTGTGCCTAGACTCAAGTGTGATGAAAAAGAAATGGGCTTATCCCAGTTTAAGCTCTGATACCAAAATGTCATGCCCGGAGCCCTAAATATAGATTAATTACTCAATTAATCACAATTACGCGGAAGAATTAAAAATAGGGCTAAAAATTTTCGTTTTGGGCCTGACGGAAAATCATTCAAAATAATTTTTAATCAAAATAAGGATTTAAACTCATAAATCCAACAACAGGCAACAAGTAACAAATACAGATCCTCTCAAATACTAAAGGCACAGGACATCCCCTGTCTCAATATATCAATTCATATCACTGAGACTCAGAACGGGGATCTTCAAGCAGAATTTCCACTCTGTCCAACTGGATTGCTTGAAACTCCTGCAAAGGCCAACAGAGACAAAAACAGCCCAAAACAGGGAAAATAAATGAGGTCAAACCTCAGTACGAAGAGCACTCATAAAACAGCAATCATAAACATGCAATATTTCAAGTTATTAGATGCATGATGTTATCAAAGAATATCGGTCATCAAGGCCACCAACTCAGCTGGCAATCAAATCTCAATTGAGCCTCAAACACCACGCACAGCCAATCAGCCGGTGGAAATCATCGATCCATGTTCTTCAGGTCCATTGACCATCACAGCTCAGTGGTCTTCAGGCGCGACAACTCAGCTGGCCACCACCTCGATGATAGCATTGGACCTTTCGGGTGCAAAAACTCAACCGCCCGATCACAACTTGTCAGGACCGATGCGCTAATACATAGATAATTACACAATTAAGCGGAAGCAACAAAATCAGGGCTTAAAAATTTTTTCGAAATGTTGGGTTTGATCCAAAACATCATCTTAAAATAGTTCATAATCAAAATATGAGTTTAACTCAAAACTCAAACAACCCATCAACAGGTACAAATAGCAAGTAGTAAATCAACTACAGATCCACTCAGTAAAATAAAGGAACAGTACATCCACTGGCTCAAAATAAATACATAACACTCGGACTAAAATCAGAAAGGGGATTGATCAGCTGAAGCTCCACTCTGTCCAGCCTAGTTACCTTAAGAACCTGCCAAAGCCAATACAGACCAAGGCAGCCCAAAAATAGGGAAAAGAAAAGAGGTCAAACCTCAGTACGAAGAGCCATCTAAAAACAGCAAATCATGAAACATGCTATACTTCAAGTTATGAAATGCATGATGGCTATCAAAGGAATCGGTCATCAAGGACAAGACTCAGCTTGCAAATATCTCGAAAGAGCCTCATCCAAGCACAGCCAATAAGTCGGTGGAACAACCATCGATCCGTGATCTTCAGGCTCGTCAGCCATCACAGCTCAGAGGTCTTCAGGCCCGACGAATCAGCCGGCCACCACCCCGATGACAGAATTTGACCCTTCAGGCGCGACAACTCAGCCGGCCGATCAAAATGCTAGCTCGACTCAGGTCATCAATCGAATACGAGGCTCAATATTTATGCATGAATGCCATTCAATAATCAGATTCCAATGGATACAATAATCAGCACGGAAAACATATCATACAACAGAGCATAGTCAATCAAATCCGTTCACAAAGTCACGTATTCACAGTATACAGGTTCACAACAAGAAATATAAACATGTCTATGCCCAAAGTTGTTTACAGGGGCCCAATCCGTACCTCAAACCAGCTTAAACCTCAATCAGATCTCACCAGGGCACATCACCAACAACCTGCTCAAGCCTGCTTCCTCACTGACTCATGGCGAAGCTTAACAGAAGCTGCCGAAAGCCCAAATCTGAACGGGGAATACCATCGATTTGAATTCGCGAAGTTACTCGAACCTGCAACTACTTTGCTCTTCTTCCGCAAGTCGATCTACAACTCCAAACTGGTATCCATCGAAAGCTCTAAGAGGTGCGAACCCAACGCCACCAGCCTTGCTCCAAACAACGACATAAATCGACGGCAATCTAACGGATAAGGGTTTGGATGAACAGTACTAATCGAGGGTTTCCCTGGAAAGGAGATAGGAGATGACCCGTTCAAAAATGACTAAGTGTCGATCGTTACTTAGGATTTAAATCCTTCAGTCAACTCTATAGTGAAAGTCAACACCGACTTATTCAGATCTCATCGACAACTCTGGTCTTAGCGCTAAGGCAAAAGTCCCTCAGATCTGTCCTCAGCGATAACTCAAATCTGGCTTCGCTACGCTAAACAAGCCCTACTAATCAAAACGGCGTCGCCTAGGAGTCCCGCTCACTAACACTAAACGTCGTCGTGCTATATGCAGATCTGAAGCAGACCTCACTAACGCTCATCCAGATTTGATCAAATCTGAGATCCTCAAACCGCACTGGTTTACTTCGAATCACTAAACGGATCGGTCCAAATAGTACCGTTGACAAACACTTGACTTCTCCTCGATAACCAAATATGTCCCTCACTCAACATCAGATCTGACTAGCGCCTAAAACAACATCGTATCACTTATACTCACCCGCGTAAACTAAAACTACATCGTTTCTCTTCTCGCTCGTGGTAACTCACTCAAACCAGCGAGGACCAGATCTGGACACCCAGATCTCGCTCAAATCTGAAAAATCCAAAATTCGGATTTCAACATAAAATTCGCCAAGCGTTGCTTCCAGTCAAACCCGATAGCTTACCAGCACTCAAATATGATATATACCAAATCTGAAAACACGAAATCATCAACGAATTAACCAATTCCCTCAAGCATGAAAATGTGATGACCAACATCTCATTGGTTAATCCTATTCGGATCTGAGTATTACGCTAATCACCAAAATACAGATTTCTAGTCCTCACACTCTCCCCCATTAGAAATCGATTTTGTCCTCGAAATTAACTCAATTCCACAAATCCAAACAACAGAAGCCATCAAAAGCAACATCAAAACTAGCATTAACATTCTTCCCAGCAAGACTCAAAGTCTAAACAGATCCATAAATCATCAGCAAAATCACTTAAATCACGAAATCAACCAGCTAGAAGTTACCTGGAATGCTACTGTTAACGCTCAAGCAGATGAGTCCACTCCTGTCTCGTCTTTTCTTAAACTTCCCAGGTAGCTTCTTCTCTGCCATTCTTGCTCCATTGAACCATCACTAATGGTGTAACCTTATTCCTCAGCTGCTTCTCCTTTCTATCCAGAACCTGCACTGGATATTCGACATAGCTCAAGGTAGAATTCAGCTCCACTTCATCAGTTCTCAACACATGGGAAGGATCTGGCTCATAGTTCCTCAACATTGGAACATGAAGCACATCATGCATCGCTGCCAATTCATCAGGCAGCCTCAATAGATAAGACATCTGTCCAATCCTCTCAACAATCTCAAAGGGACCAACGAATCTAGGAGCCAATTTACCTTTAAATCTGAATCTCATCACGCTCTTGAAAGGAGAAACTTTGAGAAACACACGATCGCCAACCTCAAATTCCAACGGTCTGCGTCGCTTATTAGCATAGCTAGCATGTCGATCTTGAGAATCTCTCATCCTACTCCGAATCAACTCATTCTGGTCTTTCAAATGCTGCACAAATTCAAGAGTAGACAACTGATTCTCACCAATCTCTTCCCAGCAGATAGGTGATCTACACTTACGACCATACAAAGCTTCGAATCGAGCCATCCCGACAGTCACTTGGTAGATGTTGTTATAAGAAAACTCAACTAAGGATAAGGAATCCTGCCAGCCACCACTGAAATCCAACAAAACAGCTCGCATCATGTCTTCTAAAATCTGAATGGTCCTCTCAGATTGGCCATCTGTCTGGGGGTGATAAGCTGTACTCATAGCCAATCTCAAACCCAATGCTGTGATCTACACTTACGACCATACAAAGCTTCGAATCGAGCCATCCGACAGTCACTTGGTAGATGTTGTTATAGAAAACTCAACTAAGGATAAGGAATCCTGCCAGCCACCACTGAAATCCAACAAAACAGCTCGCATCATGTCTTCTAAAATCTGAATGGTCCTCTCAGATTGGCCATCTGTCTGGGGGTGATAAGCTGTACTCATAGCCAATCTCAAACCCAATGCTGCCTGCAAGCTCTTCCAGAATCGGGAAGTAAACCTTGGATCTCTATCAAACACTATAAAAACAGGCACTCCATGCAATCTTACCACATGGTCGATATACAAATTCGTCATTTTCTTCATCGAACACCTCACATCATAGGGAATGAAATGAGCTGACTTCAAAAGTCTATCAACAACAACCCATATCGCATCACATCCCCTATTTGATCGAGGCAAATGCGTCACAAAATCCAATGCGATGTGCTCCCAGTTCCATTGGGGAATTTCTAGACTCTGTAGCAATCCACCAGGTCTCATCCTCTCAGCCTTGACCTGTTGGCAATTCAGAAATCGTGCTACAAATCCAGAGATATCATTTCTCATGCCTTACCACCAGTAGTGAGACTTCAAGGCATAGTACATCTTATTCTCTCCCGGATTCACACTGTATTGAATACAATGTGCTTCATTCAAGATAGTCTCTTTCAGATCAATCAGGTTCGCAACCACCAATCTAACGGAATCTCAGACATCCATCAGAAGCAACAGAAAAGTCTTCCGTCTGACCATTCTGGGCTTTAATCTTCAAATCATGAATGTACGGGTCAGTTCTCTGCACTGCTCTTATGTCTGCAACAATCTGTGGTTCAACCTGAAAAGAAGAAACTACAAAGCACTGATCATTTGGCTGAAAATACAATCCAGAAGTCCCCAAATCCTCATGGAATTTGGATATTCTCATGGACGTCAACATCGCATGTTGAGCCTTTCTACACAAGGCATCGGCCACTAAATTCACCCGCCCAGGATGATATTGAATCTCACAGTCAAAATCTTTCAGCAACTCCATCCAACGATGTTACCTCATATTCAAATCAGACTGGGTGAAGATATACTTCAAACTATTGTGTTTCATGTACACCACAAATTGCTCACCAAACAAATAATGACACCAAATCTTCAAGGCAAAGACAATCGCAGCCAACTCCAGTTCATGAACAGGGTATCTCGTCTCATGGGGTTTCAACTGTCGAGACGCATAAGCTATCACACGCCCGTTCTGTCAGAGAAGCATCAGAGCACACTACATAACCTCTAGAACCCGACGGCAAAGCCAACACCGGATCATTAGTCAACTTCTCCTTAAGAAACTGGAAACTAGTCTCACAATCTTCAGTCCAAACAAACTTCCTATCTTTCTGGACCAACGGAGTCATCGGCCTGGCTATCGAAGAGAACTTCTCGCTAAAACGTCTATAATTTCCAGCCAAACCCAAGAAACTACGGATCTCGGGAACATTATGTCAAGCCTCGTGCTCACAACAGAGTAAAAATCACATAAACACAAGCGGAAGCTACTAAAAAGCGGGTAAAATTTTTTTTTTGCTTTTGGCCTGACGGTTTAAAACGATAAAATTTAAAATACAACAATACTCAAAATAGATATCCCAGTTTACAAAACCAACCAACAAAGACTACAAGCACACGACAAAAAATATATCATCAACATGTATCAGATACCTGGTAACAACCACAACCGAATGTAACAGACTACAGCAAAAGCACAGGGCATCCCCTGGCTAACAATACTGATACATAAATATATGCTATATTCTACTGGGATACTCTAACCACCTCCTGGGTCACCTTTAGCGGGGTCAGCTCCACGAACAGCTGGATAACCTGAACAAAAAAACAAGCAAGAAAAACAAACTAAGCCCCAGACGGACGTGGGGTCAAACCCCAGTACAGAGAGCAACTGAAACAGCTAAAGAAACAGCATAAGATAGAATGCAGATGCTATTCATGAGACACAGAACGAACGCTGAAGGCTACAATCGGAGAGGGAGCCAAGGAACTCAAACATAGCTCCAAATAATCTGCAACAAACTGTGGCCCCAGGGTGTGTTCAAAGTGTGGTAATGAGCCACTCGCCTTGACACTACACCCGAATACCAGATGCATCAAACAACACGACCTGCTGTTGCCTCGCCCATGAACTGTGGTAGTTAACCACTCGGCGCATGGTGGCTAACAAATCCCAGCAGGGAGATGAGAGTGCGGTATCGTCGCTCGCCCTCGCATCCTGGTAAGAAAGCAAACAGCAAAAACGAAGTACAAAGCTGCAAGATACAATACAACAAGGTACAATTGCAACAGGTACGATGTATGAGGGATATGAAATGCATATGTACAAATGCGTGTATGCCATTCACCGAAGGCAGTAAGAATAGACAGCCTACACTAAGCTACAACCAGCAGCTATAAATGGCATTTTCATCACAAACAATCCACACATACAACATAGAAAGCACACCAGCAACTTGCACCTAAATCTCACGCCAATTCCCAGCTACCTCAAGCTCAAATCCGTACCTGATTCGGTGCAAAAATTACAACAATCCAAGCCTCGAGAAAATTGGTTGAAACCTGCTGAAACCACACACAAGATTTCAGGGAAACACAACCAAAACTCACGGCCAATCACAACAACTCACGGCCAGAAACTATACACTAAAACCCGCGTTTATTCTAACAATTCTACTCAACAGGTAGCTGAAATAAAGGCTAGGAACAAGATCATAAAGCTAAAACCGAAAGGCTCCTGCACGCACAAACACCCTGACGAAGATAACAGCTTCGTGCTTTTTCTGCAGCCAACGACAGCCTCCAAAATCGGTAAGGAATGAAAGAGCTTGACGAGAGGAGTCCAAAGCTACCTCAAACGTGACAAACGGTGGCCGGAATCGACGGGAATTTGCCGGGGAAGCTCACGGTGAACAGTACCCGAGAGTTAGAAGCGAAGAACGGAGGTTGGGAGAAAAATCGCTAAGTATGGGATCTGTTTCAATAATTGAAGGCCAACGCTTCTAATTTATGCACGCATGAAATCTGGTTAATAAGCCACCGACAGAATCAGCTCCCAAGATTTCTGAACACAACACAACAAACAACAGATCTCACAAGTCATCGTTCGATCCAAAACACGAAGAAATCTGAAGGCCAAAATGCTAAACGCTACGTTACTCAAAACCGCGGTGAAATTTGAACATCAAAACGCTAAAAGCGGGAAATAGCTCTAACGCTAAAACGACGTCGCACAGCACCATGGTGAAGTCTGGAACGTTAAACATAAACGCTGGAATCTGGTCACTCGAACTCTAAACCCGCGAAACAGATCTCTCCCTCAAGCGTTCACCAAAACGACGCCGTTGCAACTTATCTAAACGACATCGTTTCTCCCTCAACACAAAAACATGCGGCCAGATCTCTAAATCAGATCCTAGCGCTAACGTAATACTAGATCTTTCCTAAACGACGACGTACAAGGGTCTACGATAAAAACGCGCTGCACAAACTTCTATATACAAGCGCAACAGATCTCAGACAAACGTCCATATTTCACAAAATCCGAACAGATTTCTCACGAAACGAACAGATTTCACCAAAAATTCAGATTTCTCGCAAAACCAGATTTCAAACTCAAAAATTCCAAAATTTCCAGAATTGCTCTAAATGTGATTTCTGACCCGAAAATACAAACGAAACCTTCAAAAAGAATTCCGAACACCCAGAATTCCTCAAAAACTCGATTAATCCAACAATTAATCTTTATTACCATTTCAGGTCTCACATTTCTCCCCCACTAAAAAGGATATCGTCCTCGAAATCAAACGACAATTCTGAAAATACAACTCGACAACAGGTAAACAAAACAGAAATTCGCCTAACACATGGCCAAGAGTTCAAGATAACTGAGCAAGCAAATAACAACAACTAGGAAAGAATTACAACCCAAGCTACAACTATTGGGAATCTAGCACAACAGCTACTCAAACAGATGCGGCCACTCGCGCTGCATCTTTTATTCCAACTCCCAAGTAGCTTCTTCCCTGCCATGCTTGCTCCATTGCACCATCACCAACGTAATGGTCTTGTTCCTAAACAGTTTCTCTTTTATGTCTAGGATCTGCAAGGGATATTCCTGATAGCTAAACGTCTTATCTAGCTCAACCTCGTCAGTTCTAAGTACATGAGACGGATCTGTCTCATACTTCCTCAACATGGAAACATGGAAGACATCATGCAAGGAAGATAATAGATGATACGCTAACGGGCCAATCCTCTAAACGATCTCATACGGTCCGACGTAACGAGGGGCTAATGTTCCCTTGTGTCCAAAGCGCATAGCACTGCGAAACGAAGAAACTTTGAGAAATACCTGATCACCAACCTGAAACTCTAGAGGTCGACGCCTCTTATTCGCAAAACTGGCTTGGCGATCCTGGGCAGCTTTCATCCGCTGTCGAATTAGATCAACATGATCCTTAATTTGCTGCACAAAGTCTGGGGCAGATAGGTGCTTCTCCCCGACTTCTTCCCAACATACCGGCGATCTGCACTTCCTGCCATACAAATCCTCAAATGGCGCCATGCCAAACGTCACCTGATAGCTGTTATTGTAGGAAAACTCTACTAAAGACAACGCGTCTTGCCAGCTACCTCCAAAATCCATCACAAAAGCTCGTAACATATCCTCCAACGTCTTGATAGTTCGCTCAGATTGACCATCTGTCTGGGGGTGATACGCGGTACTCATAGCCAATCTGGTACCCAAAGCTGCTTGCAAACTCTTCCAAAACCTGGAAGTAAACCTTGGATCTCGGTCTGAGACGATCAAAACAGGCACACCGTGCAGTCTAACCACGAAATCCACGTACAGTTTCGCCATTTTCTTCAGATAAAAGGTCATACCGTAGGGAATAAAATGTGTAGACTTCGACAACCGGTCGATAACCACCCAAATAGCATCGCATCCTTTGCTAGAACGAGGCAGATGCGTCACGAAATCCATCGCTATGTGCTCCCAATTCCATTGGGGCACTTCCAAACTCTGCAACAGACCACCAGGTCTCATCCTTTCGGCCTTAACCATCTGACAGTTTAAACAACGAGCGAAAAAACCAGCAATGTCGCTCTTCAGGCCAGCCCACCAGAAGTGCGGCCTTAACGCATGGTACATCTTCCGTGCACCAGGATGAACACTATGTCTGCTGCAGTGCGCTTCCCGAAGGATCTCCTCCTTCAAATCAATGAGGTTAGGCACAACCAGCCTGCCACGAAACCTCAAGCAACCATCAGAAGAAACGGAATAATCTTCAAGTTCTCCAGCCCTGACCTTTAACTTCAACTCGTGGATGGAAGGATCAGTCCTTTGAGATGCTCGAATACTAGAAACAATCTGTGGCTCCACTTGAAAAGAAGAAACCACAACATAATCTTCAGCCGGGTAAAATCTCCAACTAGTAGTATTAAGATGCTCTTGATCCTTAGAGATATACAACGAAGCAAGCATCTCACTAGCCTTCCTGCTCAAAGCATCGGCCACTATGTTCGACTTGCCAGGCTGATACTTGATCTCGCAATCAAAGTCCTTCAGTAGCTCCATCCAACGATGCTGTCTCATATTCAAATCGGGCTGCGAAAATAGATACTGCAAACTTTTGTGGTCCGAGTACACCACAAATTGCTCGACATACAGGTAATGACGCCAGATCTTCAGCGCAAAGACCACGGCTGCTAGCTCCAAATCATGGACTGGATAACGAATCTCATGCGGTTTCAACTGCCGCGAGGCATACGCAATGACTCGACCATTCTGCATCAAAACACAGCCCAATCCATTGAGCGAAGCGTCAGAACAAACAACGAAAACACCTGATCCGGACGGCAGAGCCAACACAAGTGCAGTTGTCAGTTTCTCCTTGAGCAATTGAAATGAATTCTCACATTGCTCAGTCCACACAAACCGCTTGTCCTTCTGAGTCAATTGAGTCATCGGCTTTGCTATGCTAGCAAATCCTTCAATGAAACAACGATAATACCCAGCCAGACCAAAGAAACTGTGAATCTCCGACACATTCCTGGGACGCTCCCTGTTCATAACAGCATCAACCTTACTGGGATCCACGGAAATCACCTCGGCTGAAATAACAAGACCCAAGAAAACGACACGATCCAGCCAAAACTCGCACTTGGAGAATTTAGCATACAGCTGTTGGTCTCGCAACGTCTGAAGTACAATTCGCAAAAGACCCTTATGCTCCAAAGGAGTCTTAGAATATACCAAGATGTCGTCAATGAACACTATCACGAACTGATCTATGAACTCTCTGAAGACCCGGTTCATCAGATCCATAAAGACTGCAGGCGCGTTGGTCAACCCAAACGGCATAACCAAGAACTCAAAATGTCCGTACCTTGTATGAAAAGCAGTCTTTGAGACATCTTGATCTCTTACCCTCAGCTGATGGTACCCGGAACGCAATTCAATCTTCGAATACACCGCACAACCTTGCAGCTGATCAAACAGATCGTCGATCCTGGGTAACGGGTACTTGTTCTTAACAATTTCTCTGTTCAACTGGCGGAAATCGATGCACATCCGCATTGAGCCATCCTTCTTCTTCACAAAAAAAATGGGCGCTCCCCACGGCGACATACTAGGTCTGATAAAACCTTTCTCCAGCAAATCGTCCAACTGCACCTTGAGTTCTCTCAACTCCACAGGCTCCAAACGATACGGGGCACGAGAAATCAGAGCTGAGCCAGGAACCAGCTCAATGCTGAAGTCAATCTCTCACCTCGGAGGAAAACCAGGAATCCTCCGTGAACACATCGGGAAAATGTCGCACCACGGGAACGTCACTGAGCTGCACACGAGAAGAAGAAGACGCATCCAAAGCGTAGATCATGAAACCAGCATTCCCTAAGGACAACAAACTGAAAATCTCCATCGCTGAGACTAACGGGATCTTTGATCGAGAATCCTGGCCGTAGAAGTCCCACTTCTCTCCAGACAAAGGCCTAAAACGAACAATCCCATGGAAGCAATCCACGGAGGCCCTATAGTTGGACAACACATCCATCCCAACGATACAATCGAAATCCCACAACATCAAATGGATCAAATTCGCTACCAAGACATGCTCACCAAACCGCAACACGCCATCTAACAAAACCTCCTGAGAAAACAGGCTCACACCGCCAGGGGTAGAAACAGAAACAGCATCGCACAAATAAATGGTATGCAAACCATGCTCGATAACAAAAGAATCAGAGACAAAAGAATGCGATGCACCGGTGTCAAACAACACACGTGCAGGAAAATCGAAAACAAGACAAGTACCTGTGATCACCCTGCTCGGCGTCTCCTCGGCCTGCTCCCTTGTCATGACATTGGCCTGAGCATGCTGAGGTCCAGAATAAAACGGCTGAGACGACTCTCCGAATCACGATGGACCAGGCTGCTGAAATGTCCTGAACGGAGTCTCACCCAACCGGGGCTGCTGAAACTGAGGAGAACGACCCCTAGACTGTCCTCCACGACCCTGAGACGGGGCTGCGGCCTGCTGCGATCCCACTGACGAACACCCTAGCAAAATGCCCATACTGACCACAAAGATTGCAGAAGCCCTGAACACCGACACACTGGGTAGAAGGATGCTTGCCACCACAAAACCAAAAAACTCAGCCCGAGAACCACTGCTACTCAAGCTACCTGAACCAGACGATCCAGAACCAGACTTCTTCTTGAACTGTCGACTGCAGGGTCGAAACCTCTGACGGCCAGACTGCTGTGCCACCTACGGCTGCTGCTGCTGCTGGGCTGATGGGCTGACTGGGAAGACTGCGAAGACTGCTCTCCCTGACCAGCAGGACGACCTCCCTGTGCTACCTGCTGCCTACGAGCACGACGACTCCTCGATTGCAGAAGCCCTGAACACCGACACACTGGGTAGAAGGATGCTTGCCACCACAAACCAAAAAACTCAGCCCGAGAACCACTGCTACTCAAGCTACCTGAACCAGACGATCCAGAACCAGACTTCTTCTTGAACTGTCGACTGCAGGGTCGAAACCTCTGACGGCCAGACTGCTGTGCCACCTACGGCTGCTGCTGCTGCTGGGCTGATGGGCTGACTGGGAAGACTGCGAAGACTGCTCTCCCTGACCAGCAGGACGACCTCCCTGTGCTACCTGCTGCCTACGAGCACGACGACTCCTCAAACCCTCCTCAATATCAATAGCATTATCAATTGCTTTAGCATAAGTCTTGGGTTTTCTTGTCAGCACCATCTGATACAGTTCTTCATTCAAACCTTCTAAGAATCTGGTCCTCTTGGCCCTTTCCCGACCAGAAACATGAGGGACGTACGCCAACAAAGAAGAAAAATTCCGAGCATACTCACGAACAGACATCGAACCCTGCTCCAGATGATCAAACTCCCTCTCACGGGCATTTACATAAGACTCAGGAACATACTACTGCCTAAAAGTCTCGCAAAAGCTGTCCCAAAGTAATCCCAACGCAGTCTCCAACAAAGTACTAGAAGCACCTCACCACCAGCGCTCTGCACCCTTCCTCAACTGATGGTCCCCGGAAATAGGATCACAAAGTAAATAGGAGTTCAGAAGGGGGGGGTTGAATGAACTCCTTCGATTTTTCTATTTCAAAGTTCTTTTAAAAACTTTTGGATTCTCAGTCTTAAGCAAACTTCTCAGCCACAAATAAATGTGCGGAAATAGGCCGATTGGTTTGTGAACAATAAACTAAGCGCAACACAATATAAATGCGTAAATAAAAGATTGGGTCGAGAGTTTGTTTCTGGAAGTTCGGATATGAATATCCTACGTCTCCCCTTCTTCCTCCTCGGAAGGTATCACTAGAAGACTTTGATACAAGTAGACAATCTACAAGCACCCAATCCCAAAGCCAACAGCCTTGAGAACTCCTAGCACCTCACAACACTTCACGCAGACTAGCTGCTGGTTTACAATGATTTAAAACGTTTTACGAACTTCTGAGTTTGTTTCTGGAAGTTCGGATATGAATATCCTACGTCTCCCCTTCTTCCTCCTCGGAAGGTATCACTAGAAGACTTTGATACAAGTAGACAATCTACAAGCACCCGATCCCAAAGCCAACAGCCTTGAGAACTCCTAGCACCTCACAACGCTTCACGCAGACTTCGCTGCTGGTTTACAAGATTTTGAACGTTTTA
>KV005650.1:92043-118658 GCA_001598015.1 Dorcoceras hygrometricum
GGGACCATCACCTACCAATGAAACATGGTACTTCACATCGCAGATACTAGTCTCGAACTCGGACGGCCTTATCCTCATTTTGATGGCCCAATCGACTAGGAACACGTTCAGAATACACAGCGACTATTAGATGTGTTTCATGATAGCCGTCATACCCACTATCACATCTAACATACGCTTTAGTGCATTCTTGGTCTTTACTCAACGCAATTGTTAATCATTACACACATAATGAAAGTAAAGAACGCCATATAAAAGAATACGAATATCATATATAAAGACTGTTTCATACAAGAGTCTATAAACCCACACGCCACAAGTTGGCTAGTTGGGCATCTACTCTAACAGTCGACGGATCTGTATACCCCTTCAACCATGAGCCATAGTGCTAAGACTGATATCAGGATTTTGATCAAACGAAATGGACCAAATGTTTAAAATATTGTCATAATTTTCCAGAAAATGAATGAAGAGCACGAATGTGATTGTAATCACAGCTCTTAAGAATGTTTAAAGAAAATGTTTCCAGGATTGATTTATGTTTTATGCTTTCGTACTTAACTTAGATTTCATACTTATGTTTACGCTTGTTTGTTCATAAGCGTAATACCAGTTCAGACTCCAGTATGCATTAGTTCAAGAACGATTGTACTATTTGATTTTGATATTCCAGATTTTACCTGCTGGGCCTTTGGCTCACTAGTTTTCATTGAGTGCAGATTACTCTCAGCAGGAAGATGGAGGGAAATGAACAGGATGGAAGGAATGTGTTTATCGTGGACAACAGAGTTCTTTATTTCCTTTTGGTTCAAAGCTCATAGCTTCTTTTTGAGAACACTTTTGTATTGTACTGAATATTCTGATGTAAGTTGTATCAAAACAAAATTTCAGAGTTTTGTTATGTTTTTAACCAGATGTTATCACACTACGAGATGCATTATTGACATATGATATAGTTGTTCTCTCCATTTCCGCACCATTGCCTAAGTTATTCTAGATTTCTTATCTTCGAATGCGAAGAATTTTATTATTCTCGTTTCAACCCAGATAGTAACGACCCATTCTCCAACGTTTATAACTCTTGATTTTATTCAATTGAGAACCAAAACTTATAATTATTCCGTCAAGAAAATGAGGGTCGTTACACCATCAACTTTCTAGTGCAGGCTGATTGGAGGAAGATTGAATCCGGTCGTGGACCTCATTGGAGAATCTACCGCCGCCTACAGTTTGAAGTGCCGGTTTCCTCGTGAAACTGGTCGGAGCCAGGCGCCTAGACGCCAGCAAGATAATTATCTACGAACACCCTATGAATGTTTGTAGATTTTATTGAATGTATTGAACACTTTCCGGGCAATTTTTGTTTTCCACTGTGCCCCGGGAAGAGGGATCCGGATCCGCCACCGCTATTCCCAACAGAGATATGAGGTAACTGAATAGATACTGTTCACAACAGAAATACTCGAAACTGAACTACAATCTGTTACTCAAGTCTGAATACACTTGGCTCTAACAACATATATTCCACTGTAGCTACAAGTCTGAATAACTGTTCTCGAATGGTCAACTCCGAAGTCAATGCTTAGCTCAGAATCTTTCGAGACTTAGAAATCTTTAATCCACTTATATGACGTCACGACTTCTGAACTCTTCAATACACTGAGATGACGTCACGACTTCTGAAAGCTTCAAAACGCTGGGATGACGTCATGACTTCTGAAATCTTTTGCGAAGGCTTAAGGTCATTTCTTGGTCTTATTTTGTTATCACCAAAACTAATAAATTTTATCTTAACAGCATGACAAGGGGGAAAATCATTTTAGAAAATTATAGCTATTTTATGTGATTTATTTATGATTTTTATGTTGCATGATATAATTGTCATGCTTTTAGCCTGTTTGAGTTCCGTACACGTTGAAGAGACTAGGGACGACCGAGATGGAAATTATCTCATTTAGATTTTTAAGCCTTAGATTTTTAAGGATAAATTTATTATTTTTAAGCAACATTTTCCGAAAACTGGGGTTTTTATGATTATTGTTAGGGGAACCCGTTTTTCGCCAATACGGACTGTTTTAATGGACTTTATAGTATTTTAGAAAATTGAGGAGGCCTTTTATTACTAAAATTAGAGATTTTAAAGCCATTTTTTAAAGTTATAATTAACATTTCAATTTAGTGGAGGGTTAGGATTGTAAAACTCCATTTAATTTTCTTAATTAAACATGAGGGGTCATTTTGTCACCACCCATTATTTCAAACCTAATTATTGTGCAACCCTAGCCTCCAATATATTCCTCCATAGCCAGTAACGATCCATTCTCCAACGTTTATAACTCTTGATTTTATTCAATTGAGACCCAAAACTTATAATTATTCCGTCAAGAAAATGAGGGTCGTTACAATTATCCCATCAGATAGTATAGGATATCCACGCATGAGAGCGAGCGGTGAATCCTCGACAACGAAGCATCGAATCCTACATGCATAGGGATCTCACCCAATCCCACCGCCTAATGACCCCAAGTGAGTCGGCAAACGGGTCAAAGTGAGACGCCTATCATGTAGAGTCTCAATGACGTTTCGAGTCGTGAGGACTAATCAGTACAACCAAGACCTCGGACTTATCCACTCGACAAATGGTAACCACTTGGAAAGTCCGAACGAGGGTAGTTCGATAGATCACCAGGTCACTATCCATCTGCATGCTCAAAACATCACAATGTTCCCTACCAATGAAACATAGTACTTCGCATCGCAGATACTAGTCTCGAGCTCGGGCGGCCTTATCCTCATTTTGACGGCCCAATCGACTAGGAACTAATTCAGAATACACAGTGACTATTAAATGTGTTTCATGATAGCCGTCATATCCACTATCACATCTAACTTACACTATGGTGCATTCTAGGTCTTTATCCAACACAATTGTTAACATTATATAAACATATTGAAGATAAAGAATGCCGTAAACAAATGCGAATATCATATATAAAGACTGTCATATACAAGAGTCTATAAACCCACATGCCACAAGTTGGCTAGTTGGGCATCTACTCTAACAATCTCCCACTTTCCCTAAAGCCAACTACTCATCAGACGCAGTCCCATTGTTTCGCGATGTTTTTCAAACAACGGTCCTGGCAAGGCCTTCGTAAGTGGATCAGCAACGTTGTCCGCAGAGGCGACTCTCTCAACTGCTATGTCACCTCTAGCCACAATATCCCGGATTATGTGGTATTTCCTAAGTATATGTTTGGATCTTTGGTGAGACCTAGTGTAATGCCCAGATATTTTAGAGGCCACAAACTAGAAAGATTTGAGATTGAGGGATTACAATGCTATTCTATTAAACTCTATTTCTATCGAGTTTCAGAATTCAGATATATATTGTTTAGCTTTTTTATCATTTAAGAGCTAAATTCCAGATGTTAGAATACGATTACAGCAGCTGTTTAGCCAATTACAGCAAGTCGATCGAATCCTTTTGTTTTAACTAAAATTGTTCGGTTTTCATATGCATCATTTTATTTCAAAACAGAGAACGCTTTTAGAAGGCTTCGACATATTGAATTAAATGCGTTTCTTCTTCCTTAGGCATTTTAAATCATATATATATAGGATGTTAGCTGCTTCATGCATCATTATCTTGAAAACAAATTAGTTCAAAGCGGTGCTCTCTCTATAAGAAACCGAGCAAAAGTTTTAAAGCTTTTTAAAGGAGGCGATCGGAGTGTTGGTGATTTGCTGGATTTCTACTGCAGTTGTGTTCAAGAATTCAGGCAAGTAAACTCTGTTTCTTGCTCACTCAGTGAAAGCATATATTCAATTCTGTTTGCATGATTATATGAGATTTTTAAAGAAAGGAAGATGGCTTCGGCTGTTCTTCAAAACCAGAAAGTTCATGCTTTGTTTTTATGAAGCTTGCGTTTTACTGTATTTTGATCCAAAGAGATGTTTTAGAAAATTGTTTGGTGATGTTCATCCAGTAGATTCTTGAGTTTTCTTCAGAAATTCCATCGAAGTAGCTTACAAGTAGCTTATTCAATCATTTCCAGAATTTTTTTAGATATTTTGAATTCTTCAGACAAAGGAAAACCATCGTCATTCACCTGGTTAAGTCTGAAATCTGGTTCTTATACCATGACTGATATTTCTTTGTTGAAAATATTCTAAGTATAGATTTCAGCTGTCGCATTGTTCGAGTTCAGTAGTTGCGACCAGCAGTCGCACTATTTCATGTTCAGCTGTTGCATATTTTATTGTTCATCAGCTGATAGTTTGTTCATCAGCTGATAGTTGTTCATCAGTTGATAATTGTTCATCAGTTGATAGTTTGTTCATCAGCTGATAGTTTGTTTATCAGCTGATAGTTTGTACATCAGCAGAAGCATTTCCTAGTAAATTTCCAGCAGTTGCACTTCTTTGTTAAAAATCAGCAGCTGCATTGTTTTCATAAAATCAGTAGATGCACTGTACATCAGCAGGTGCATTCCTATTGAAATATTTCAGTCGTCGTATTTCTTTCGTAAATTCCAGTTGGTGCACTGTTCACCAGCAGGTGCATTTCTTTTGCTAAAACCAGCAGGTGTATTTCTTTGTTAACACCAGCAGATGCATTTCTTTTGCTAAAACCAGCAGGTGTATTTCTTTGTTAACACCAGCAGGTGCATTCCTATTGAACTAATTCAGCAGCTGCTTCCCTTTGTTAGAATTCAGCAGTTGCGTTTGTAAAATTCAGCAGATGCATTCCATTTTGATATTTCAGCAGTTGCGTTGTCTTCGTAACATTCAGCAGATGCACTGTTCACCAGCAGATGTATTCCATTTTGTTAATTTCAGCTGGTATTAGTCTTGCTTACTGGTACTGTTCATTGCAGCTGGTTACTCTTCATTCTTCGTTTTCTTCAACAGATAACGAAATTCCAGAATTTGATTTCTTATTCATTTCTGCTTCAATTCAAAAAGATTATTCGATCCAATTGACGGTATTAGTCTTGCTTACTGGTACTGTTCATTGCAGCTGGTTACTCTTCATTCTTCGTTTTCTTCAACAGATAACGAAATTCCAGAATTTGATTTCTTATTCATTTCTGCTTCAATTCAAAAAGATTATTCGATCCAATTGATTAGATTTGAGAGCTTTTATTCAGTTTTCATCTTCGTAAATTCTACAGAGAAATTCCTTGAAGTTCCAGAACATCATTAGACAAGAGAAAACCAGTAATTCGTACAAGAGAGAAAGAAAACAGATTTTAGAAAGAAAACAGATTTTAGAAAGAAAATAAAGAGCAGAACGATTTTTTAGAAAATATTTTAAGTTATGACAACAAAGAGGGTCCCCAGAAGAAGGGTGAGTGCGCGGCTGACGAACCGTGTGCCCTTTCAACAGAGGAAGGATCAGGTGTATAGGTCGACGGATCTTTATATCCCTTCACCATGAGCCATAGTGCTAGAGATTGATATCAGGAGTTTGATCAAACGAATTGGACCAAAATGTTTAAAGTGTTGTCATAATTTCAGAAGAGCGCAAGTGTGATTTTAATCACAGCTCCAGAGAATGTTTAAATAAAATGTTTTCAGAATTTGATTATGTTTTATGCTTTCAGTTTCTATCATATTTCTCAGATATATATTATTGTGCTTGTTCATTCCAAAGCGTATTCAGAATTCAGTTATGTATTCAGCTTCCAGATTCCAGTTTCAGTTTCTATTGCATGATTTTGCTATTCCGGATTTTACCTGCTGAGCCTTTGGCTCACTAGTTTTCATTGAGTGCAGGTATTGAGCAGTAGGAGCTGGATGGAGAGTGGCTGGTTGGACAGTGGTGTTTATCGTGGACATCTTCTATTGTTCTTTTCAGCTTTGTTTTGATGTACAGAACTTTAGTTACAGTTTTGTATGTTAACAGATTTCTAGTTCCTTATTTTGTATAAATCTGTTTAAACACTTGGTATAAAGAAATATGCAAGTTCATTCGCATTCCTAGCAGCTGTTATGTCAGTTCCGCGTGTGTTTTATGATCAGCTGAGGATTTAGTTCAGCGTTTTGTATACCCTTGAAGCTGATTTTCTTCATTTGATATGAAAAGTGTTTATCAGAATTTGGTATTACTTCCGCTCACTTCATTGTTTCCTTTGTTCCGCATTTCAGCAGCAATGAATTGTGTTTATTCGCAATTTAGTCCAGAATTTTAGTAACGACTTTTATGTTTATCAAGATTGAAATTTTTGGGTCTTTCAATTAGAACCCCAAATTTCTAAATTTCTTTTGAGAAAAGTCCGGTCATTACAGAAAATGAGGTCAAACCTCAGTATGAAGAGCACTCATAAAACAGCAATTCATAAAACATGCAACATTCACATCATGATATGCATGAGGCTGTCAAGGAAAATCGGTCATCTAGGCCAACGAATCAGCTGGCAAATCTCAATTGAGCCTCAACACCACGCACAACCAATCAGCCGGTGGAAATCATCGATCCGTGATCTTCAGGTCCTTCGACCATCACAGATCAGTGGTCAGCCGGCCACCACCTCGATGATAGCATTGGACCTATCAGGTACGACAACTCAGCCGGTCGATCACAATTCTAGCTCGACTCGAGTCATCAATCAAACATCAGGCTCAATATGTATGCATGAATGCCAGGAATATCAATTCTCACATACATAAATCAATGTAAACAGAACAAGTAAATCACTTAACAGCCAAGTCAGGTCTGTTCATGTAAACACCCAGATCACAACATTCAGATCATGCTGCATTGTTCACATGCTTATGTCCAAAGCTGTTTAAATAAGCTCAATTCATACCTCAAGTCTCAGTTTCTACCTCGACAGATCATGCAGAACATAACTCTAGCAGCCTGCTCAACTCAGCTGCTCTACTAGCTCTTCCAGAACTCACAGAATATGCCTACGAGCTCAAATCTGCCAAGATATCTAGCAATTCAGCTTAAATATAAGCTCAAACAGCTTACGGTCTATGGTCGAGAAGCTCTAAAGAACAGAAGAACTGCTTCCCAAAACTCGCAAAGATACTGCAACTACTTCGCGCTTCCTCAACTCGTCGATCTAATGCTCCAAACTGGTATCAATCGAAAGCCCTAAGGAAGGAGAGCCCGGCGCCACCAATCTTGCCCAAAACGATGGCGTAAATCGACGGAAATCGGCGGATAAAAGGGCTCGAATGAACAGTGAGGGATTCGAAGATTCTCGGGAAGAATATAAGAAATGTGGGGTTCTAAATCGACTAAGTGTTAATCGACACTTATATTTAAATTCCCAAGTCAAAGCTACAATGAAAGTCAACCATCGACAAACTCAGATCTGAGCGCTATTCAGATCTTGGCGCTAACTCAGATATGCCCTCGCTACGCTATACTAGCGCACAACCTTAAAACGACATCGCGTTACCGCAAAATGAGGTACCATAGGGGTCCTGCTCAAAACAACAGATCTCGCGTAAAAGACCCGCTCGCTCATCCAGATTTGGTCAAATCTGAAATCATTAAACCGCGCCGGTCTACACCAACTCACGAACCGGACCAGTCCACACAGTACCGTTGACCAACACTTGACTTTCACCAAACAACGCCGCACCAGATTCCAATTCAACTCAAGTCTGATGCTAGCTAAACGACATCGTACCAATCACTCCCTGCCAACACCAAATCTGATATGTACCAAGTGACACCGTATTGCTTATACTCAAAACGACATTGCTTCAGTTCCCTCTCAGGCCAATTTCTCAAACACACGAGGGACATCTCAAATCTGATTCTCGCTAGCACTTACGTGGGAATCCTAATAACTCACCTTCTCCAAGACACCCGATAGCAACCAACAGTCCACATCTGATCTGTTCTAATTCAGATCTGAATATCCAAAATCACCAACAGAAAAACCAATTCCTTCAAATCTGAAAACCCGATAACTAACGCATCCATTGGTTAATCCTCATCCAGATCTGATTAACCGATTAATCACCCATTAATAAACTTCTAGTCCTCACACCCATGGACCATGAACATCATCTTACTCCTTCTCAAGTATTAAAAATATCTTTCACGGTCTTCCAATGCATTTGGATGGGGTTTGCTTCATATATGTTCGTGGTGCTCAGAGCATAGGCAAAATCATCCCTGGAGATATCATCCCATACATAATACTACCTATTGCCGATGCATATGGCACACGTGTCATCTTATCTTTCTCCTTGTCAGTATTTGGATACATTGACTAGATAGAGTGACCCCAAGACACATATGTAGATGTCCGATCTTGGACTCCTCCATTGAGAATCTCTTAGGTATGGTGTCGATGTAGGTCACCAGGGCGAGTCCGATCATCCTCTTTGATCTATACCTGTAGATCTGTATTCCCAGAATATAAGATGTAATGCCCGGAAAATCCATTAACCCACAAGCTATTTAATTTGTCTTGAAGGATTAAATTGTTAGTTTAGCGTTAGCATTTCAGTTTGCGTCGGTGCTGATTTCACGTTTTAAGATTTGGCGTGGTTCGCGAGTATTTCTGGAGAAATAAACCCAAGCACGATTAGAGTGTCTAAATTTTTTTAAAAGAAATATTATTTTAAAGTAATGATTTTGGTTTTCATACACCACATACTTTTTTAAGTACTTTAAAACCTACTACACACACTATTTCATCATTATAAATATTTGAGGCGGTAAAGTGATCTCCCAAATCAAGAAACCAACTGAAGTTCTTTTCTATTAATTTTCTAAACTTTTCGATCATGATTATGGTAGATTCAAAGCTGGAGTTATTCCTTACCATTGTTGTTCAGCCTTGTGGCAAGTATTTATGTTCTTTGATGCACCTTTGAAAACATATTATGTTCTTTTTAGCTTTCATGTTTGAGCCTCGAAGTTCTTCAGAGTTTATTGTTTCTGGCTTAAGCTGAAGTGATTTTCTAAATAAATACGGGTTCTCAGAAGGTTGTTTGATCATCCAAGTTTGTCTAAAAGATTTGATTATATGAAATTTGGTGTTAGTTTTTCTTTCAAAATACTGGGTTGTACGAAAGTAGCCTAAAAGAAAATTTTTCAGGATGTTTCCATTGAATATGTCGTAGTGGATGGTTAAGGATGAGATCCCGAGATGATAGGAAAATCTGGTCTAGGTAGGACTTTGTTCTAAAAAGCTGGGCTGGTCTATTCGAACTTCTCCGAGCTGATAGCAATACAAAATAGTTATCCTAATCTGGTATGTTTGTTCTAAGCAGAGTTAACAATCCTAAGTAAGCGATCTATTTTCCTCTTCTGAGTTAATCTAAGCTCGTGATCTACTTTACTCTTCTGACCTGCTCTAAGCTCGCAATCTGTTTTCCTCTTCTGAGCTGCTCTAAGCTCACGATCTGCTTTTCTCTCTGAGCTGCTCTAAGCTTGCTATCTATTTTCCTCGTCTAAGCTACTCTAAGCTCATGATCTGATTCAGTTTGAGTCTATTCTGGACTACTATTTGAACTAAGTTCACTTCCTTGTAAACACGCACAAACACACACTGCGCGGTGTGCGAAAATCAAGCCATTGGTTCGACCACAATTCCACCACTTAGAAGCACGACCAGCCACTCCTAGGACCACCATGAACCACTTAGCCTGAGCCAAGACCCCTCAAGCAGACCCATGAACCGAGGCCATGCAAAAAGGATCAAAAACCGTGAGGTGCACATATGAGTACATGCATGATCATGAACATAAACCTTGAGATCTGAAACATTCACATAAAATTCATGCATAATATTTGTAAAAACAGTATATTATGATTTATATGGTGAGAAAATAAAGAATATAACATGCCTTGGTTGATAGAGAAGCAAAAATACGTGATACCGGGGCGGAGGACAATGGAGACGACCACACCTTGAGTTCCAATGGAGAAACTTGCAATTTTCAGCCACCAAGGAGAGTATGGAGTCTGAAGTTGGCTGATGAGAGGAGGGCTAGGGCAAATTTTCGAGTTTAGGTGGAGGGTATGTGAAAAAATGGGCTAAAAAGCCCTTCCACCTTGTTTTATTTAAAAAAATATAAGCCCATCATTATACTAGCCCATACCCTAATTAAAAAGGCTTAAAAACATTTAAATATCAGCCCCCAAGCCTTTAATTTTCGTAACATAAGGCCTCTCAATTTTAAAAGTGTCATAAAAGTCATAAAAATGGCCCGTATAGGCGAAAAACGGGTCCTCCTCGGTAACCGTGCATAAAATCTCATTTTCTTGGAAATTGTGCATAAAATAAAAATATTTGCTTTAAAATATGTCTAAGTGCTAAAACATTAAAATATTTTCGATTTGGTCGACTCCGGACTCGTCCCCTCTTATCGAAAACACAAACTGCACACACACTGGACGGTGTGCGACAGACACACCGCCGAAAAACAGTTCGTACGCCCTGCTCCGGCCACCACTGGCCGGAGCCCCACCGCCTGGACCACCCCAAGGTCCAGGCGGTTATAACCTGACCGGTCTTGGCCTCAGCCATGGCCCCTACTGGACGCACGAAGGTTAACAACCGGACGCACAAAACACGCACAAACATGCACTGCGCGGTGTGCGAAAATCAAGCCATTGGTTCGACCACAATTCCACCTCTTCGAACAATGACCAGCCACTCCTAGGACCACCATGAACACTTAACCATGAGCCAAGACCCCTCAAGCAGCCCATGAACCGAGGCCATGCAAAAAGGATCAAAACCGTGAGGTGCACATATGAGTACATGCATGATCATGAACATAAACCTTGAGATCTGAAACATTCACATAAAATTCATGCATAATATTTGTAAAAACAGTATATTATGATTTATATGGTGAGAAAATAAAGAATATAACATGCCTTGGTTGATAGAGAAGCAAAAATACGTGATACCGGGGCGGAGGACAATGGAGACGACCACACCTTGAGTTCCAATGGAGAAACTTGCAATTTTCAGCCACCAAGGAGAGTATGGAGTCTGAAGTTGGCTGATGAGAGGAGACTAGACCAACTGCTGAACTTCTTCAACAAAGTATCTGCTGAACACTTCATCTGCTGAAACTATACTGTGCACTCCACGACGTCGTCTTAACTTATCAAAACGCCGTCGTTTTATACTTCTTAGCAAAACACGATAGAACTCAACACGAATACCATCTGCTGAATCTTTACGAAGACTCCATCTGCTGAAATAGCACATGATGAACGATCAGTCCATTTGTCTTTTTGTTATCACCAAAACTTAATAGATATTGTTCTAACATCAACTGTAGGGTCACCAAACTCAACCGAACCTCGTTGTCATACTGGACACGATCGAAAAGACCAGTAATGTTCCGAAGCCACGAATCTGCATCCTCGCTCGACTCGTCGCCATTGAAGACCTGAGGGTTCATCCTCTGAAACCTCTCTATCACAACGTCCATCTTCTCCACAGGGGTAGGCAAGTCACCAACTTCCTCCTCCTCATCATGTATACTACGAGTACGACTAGGAGCACTACGCCGATCCTCGTTATATCATGCCGATTCCTCAAACTGCCCCTACCTCTACCATGATGTCTAGGCGGCATCTACGAATACACTCAACAGGATAAGGCAACAGAGAACAGATACAGCATAGATATCACAACAATAATCAACACATAATCACATAGGTCAAGCACATGCAACACACGACACTGTGCCTAGGCTCAAGTGTGATCAAATAAATCGAGCTTATCCCAGCTTAAGCTCTGATACCAAAAATGTCAGGCCTCGTGCTCACAACAGAGTAAAATCACATAAACACAAGCGGAAGCTACTAAAAAGCGGGTAAAATTTTTTTTTTGCTTTTGGCCTGATGGTTTAAAACTACAAATTTAAAATACAACAATACTCAAAATAGATATCCCAGTTTACAAAACCAACCAACAAAGGCTACAATCACATGACAAACAATATAGCATCAACATGTATCAGATACCTGGTAACAACCACAACCGAATGTAACAGACTACAACAAAAGCACAGGGAAACCCCTGGCTAACAATACTGATACATAAATATATGCTATATGCTACTAGGATACTCTAACCACCTCCTGGGGTACCTCTAGCTGGGTCAGCTCCACGACCAGTTAGATAACCTGAACAAAAAAACAGGCAAGAAAAATAAACCAAGCCCCAGAGGGACATGGGGTCAAACCCCAGTACGGAGAGCAACTGAAACAGCTAAAGATACAGCATAAGATAGAATGCAGATGCTATGCATGAGACACAGAACGAACACTGACAACCGGAGAGGGAGCCAAGGAACTCAAACATAGCTCCAAAGAATATGCAACAAACTATGGCCACGGGGTGTGTTCAAAGTGTGGTAATGAGCCACTCGCCTTGACACTACACCCGAATACCAGATGCATCAAACAACTCGACCTGCTGTTGCCTCGCCCATGAACTGTGGTAGTTAACCACTCGGCGCATGGTGGCTAACAAATCCCAGCAGGGAGATGAGAGTGTGGTATCGCCACTCGCCCTCACATCCTGGTAAGAAAGCAAACAGCAACAACGAAGTACAAAGCTGCAAGATACAATATAACAAGGTACAATTGTAGCAGGTACGATGTATGAAGGATATGAAATTCATGTGTACAAATGGGTGTATGCCATTCACCGAAGCAGTAGTAATAGACAGCCTACACTAAGCTACAACCAGCAGCTATACATGGAAGTTTCATCACAAACAATCCACACATACAACATAGAAAGCACACCAGCAACTTGCACCTAAATCTCACGCCAATTCCCAGCTACCTCAAGCTCAAATCCGTACCTGATCCGGTGCAACAATTACCACAATCCAAGCCTCGAGAAAATTGGTTGAAACCTACTGAAACCACATGCAAGATTTCAGGGAAACACAACCAAAACTCACGGCCAATCACAACAACTCACGGCCAGAAACTATACACTAAAACCCGCGCTTATTCTAACAATTATACTCAACAGGTAGCTGAAATAAAGTCTAGGAACAAGATCACAAAGCTAAAACTGAAAGTCTACCTGCACGCACAAACACCCTGCCGAAGATAGCAGCTTCGTGCTTTTGCACCAGCCAACGACAGCCTCCAAAATCGGTAAGGAATGAAAGAGCTTGACGAGAGGAGTCCAAAGATACTCAAACGTGACAAACAGTGGCCGGAATCGACGGGAATTCGCTGGAGAAGCTCACGGTGAACAGTACCCGAGGGTTAGAAGCGAAGAACGAAGGTTGGGAGAAAAATCGCTAAGTATGGGACCTGTTTCAATAATTGAAGGCCAACGCTTCTAATTTATGCACGCATGAAATCTGGTTAATTATCCATCGACAGAATCAGCTCTCAAGATTTCTGAACGCAACACAACAAACAACAGATCTCACCTGTCATCGCTCGCTCCAAAACACGAAGAAATCTGAAGGCCAAAACGCTAAATGCTACGTTACTCAAAACCGCGGTGAAATCTGAACATCAAAACGCTAAAAGCTGGAAATTGCGCTAACGCTAAAACGACGTCGCACAGCACCATGGTGAAGTCTGGAACGTTAAACACAAACGCTGGAATCTGGTCACTCGAACGTTAAACTCGTGAAACAGATCTCTCCCTCAAGCTTTCACCAAAACGACGCCGTTGCAACTTATCTAAACGACATCGTTTCTCCCTCAACACAAAAACACGCGGCCAGATCTCTAAATCAGATCCTAGCGCTAACGCAATACTAGATCTCTCCTAAACGACGACGTACAAGCGTCTACGATAAGAACGCACTGCGCAAACTTCTATATACAAGCGCAACAGATCTCCGCTACTTCACGACATCCAGATCTCACGAAAACTACGGATTATTGATCTCGCTCGCTACAAAACGCGCTGCAACACCAAACGTCCAGATTTCACAAAATCCGAACAGATTTCTCACGAAACGAACAGATTTCACCAACAATTCAGATTTCTCGCAAAACCAGATTTCAAACTCGAGAATTCCAAAATTTGCAGAATTGATCTAAATGTGATTTCTGACCCGAAAATGCAAACGAAACCTTCCTAAAGAATTCCGAACACCCATAATTCCTCAAAAACTCGATTAATCCAACAATTAATCTTTATTACAATTTCAGGTCTCACACATTCTAGGTCGTTCCCAGTTAAAAACTGCTTCGACCTTACTCGGATCCACAAAAATATCTTGCGCTGAAATGACATGACCCAAAAAGACAACTCTATCCAACCAGAATTCACATTTTCTGAACTTCAAATACAGCTGTGAGTCTTTCAGTTTCTGTAATACCAATCTTAAGTGCTCTTTATGCTCTCTTAAGTTCCTCGAATACACCAGGATGTCATCTATGAAGACAATCAAAAAATGATCAATATACTCACTAAAGACGACGATTCATCAAGTCCATGAAGACAGCAGGAGCATCTGAACTTCAAATACAGCTGTGAGTCTTTCAGTTTCTGTAATACCAATCTTAAGTGCTCTTTATGCTCTCTTAAGTTCCTCGAATACACCAGGATGTCATCTATGAAGACAATCAAAAAATGATCAATATACTCACTAAAGACGCGATTCATCAAGTCCATGAAGACAGCAGGAGCATTCTTCAATCCAAAAGACATCACCAGAAACTCATAATGCCCATACCTCATCCTGAAAGTCGTCCTCGCCACATCAGCGTCTCTAATCCGCAACTGATGATAACCAGATCGCAGATCTATCTTAGAGTATACAGCAGATCCCTGCAACTGATCAAACAGATCATCGATTCTCGGCAACGGATACTTATTCTTCACGGTCGCTTTATTCAACTGCCAAAAATCCACACACATGCTCATAGATCCATCCTTCTTCTTCACAAAAAGAATCGGAGCTCCCCAAGGCGACATACTCGGTCTTATGAAGTATTTCTCCAAAATATCACGCAACTGATCCTTAAGTTCCTTCAACTCAGCTGGCGCCAACCGATACGGAGCTCTAGAAATCGGGGCAGTCCCTGGAATCAACTCTATGCTGAAATCAATCTCTCGCTTCGGAGGGAATCCAGGAATCTCATCCGAAAACACATTAGGGAACTCATGAGCAATAGGGACATCACTCAACCCTACTCTCAATTCATGAGAGACATCCAAAGCATAGATCATAAACCCTGAATTCTCTAGCGACAACAAACTAAACATCTCCATGGCAGACACCAAGGGAATCTTAGGTCGCGAATCAGCACCATAGAAATCCCATTTTTCCCCAAAAACGAGGCCTAAATCTCACCACACCATGGAAACAATAAACGGTCGCTCTATGCTCAGACAACACATCCATACCCAAGATACAGTCAAAATCTCTAATTCCCAAAGCAATCAAATTTGTCACCAACACATTGGTCAAACCTAATCACACAATCCAACAGCACCTCACGATACAACAAACTCACGCCAGCAGTGGTGGATACGAAGACAACATCACATAGCGGGGTAGAACTCAACCCACACTCATACACCAACAATTCAGAAAAAAAAGAGTGTGATGCTCCAGTATCAAACAAAACTCGTGCAGGAAAGTCAAAGATAAATCAAGTACCTGCATTCACTCCCCCAGGTATCTCATCATCCTGATCTCTCGTCAAAGCATTCACCTGGGCCTACTGCGGTCCCGATAATTGAGGTCTCGAAGTTCTTCCAAACCTAGACGGTTCACGGGGTTGGAATCCAGATCGTTGGTACTGAACAAAAGGTTGCTGCCTCTGCGAAGATCCACCAGCAGAACCTTCCTGCGACTGACTCACAGGCTGTCCACCCATCAAAGGACACACTCTGAGAAAATGTCCTGGTTGGACACACTGATGGCAAAGACCTCGACCTCCACGACACTGCGAAGTCATATGGAGACCTCCACATTGACCACACGACCCACTGCCACCAGAGCTAACGGAACCAGAGGAACTCAAATTTGATCGTCTCTTGAACTGCTTCCCTAAAGGCTTAAACTTCTGGCGATTCGATTGCTGCAACCCCTGAGGAGGCTGAAGCTATTGCGTCACTTCAAGCATCGGTTGAAAAGTACGTCCAGCTGTCGGCTGAACTTATGCGCTTCTAACAGACTCTCCTCAATGTCCACCGATCTATCCATGGCCTCATCTTATGTCGCAGGAGAACCAGCCAACACCATCCGGAACAACTCAGGCTTCAAACCTCTCAAAAACTTGTTCCTCTTAGTCCTCTCCTGGTTAGTCACATGGGGAGCATACGACAGAAGGAAACAAAACTATCTGGCAACTCGGCAACCTTCATGTCCCCTTGCTTCAGATTGTCAAACTCTCGCTCGCTGTTGTTGCAGTAGGACTCCGGGGTATACTCCTACCGAAACTCTGCACATAAGCTCTCCCAAGTAATCATAGCCCAACTCTCTCTCAAGATTCGGGAAGTACCATTCCACCAGCGTTGAGCATTCTCCCTCAACTGCAAAACCTCTAGCTTCAACCTTCTCTCTTGAGAATACTCGACAACATCAAACAACTCTTCCATATGCTCTAGCCAGTCTTCAGCCATCAAACCACCCTCAGCGCCAGAGAACGTAGGAGGTATCATCCGCTGGAATCTAGCTAGAACCAACTCCATCTCTCCGATCTGTCGAGTCACATCCTCCACCTCTGCCTGTCTAGCCCGACGACGCAATGGTTCACTAGGTTGCTCAACATCCTCATCGCTATTGGGAGCCCTAGACTCCTCAACTGTCCACCTAGTGGTTCTACCTCTACCTCTCCTCGACGGCATCTATCAAGACTCAGGGTAGAAACAAGCAAATAATCACACAGACAGATATCATCAGAGAGTCAAATAATCTAAATCACATAAGTCACAGAGTCAATCAAAATCAAAAGCTCAAACTCTATTCCTATACTCGAGTGTGATGAAAAATAAGTCGAGCTTATCCCAGTTTAAGCTCTGATACCAAAATGTCAGGCCCGATGCGCTAATACATATATAATTACACAATTAAGCGGAAGCAACAAAATCAGGGCTTAAAGAATTTTTCGAAATGTTGGGCCTGACCCAAAACATCATCTTAAAATAGTTCATAATCAAAATATGAGTTTAACTCAAAACTCAAACAACCCATCAACAGGTACAAATAGCAAGTGTTAAAACTCAACTACAAATCCCCAATGTCAGGCCCGATGCGCTAATACATATATAATTACACAATTAAGCGGAAGCAACAAAATCAGGGCTTAAAGAATTTTTCGAAATGTTGGGCCTGACCCAAAACATCATCTTAAAATAGTTCATAATCAAAATATGAGTTTAACTCAAAACTCAAACAACCCATCAACAGGTACAAATAGCAAGTGTTAAATCAACTACAAATCCCCTCAGTAAAATAAAGGCACATGACATCCCCTAGCTCAATATAAATACATAACACTGGGACTCAAATCAGAAAGGGGATCGACCAGCTGAAGCTCCACTCTTTCCATCCTGGTAACCTAAAGAACCTGCCAAAGCCAATACAGACCAAGGCAGCCCAAAAATAGGGAAAAGTAAAGAGGTCAAACCTCAGTACGAAGAGCCATCTAAAAACAGCAAATCATGCAACATGCTATACTTCAAGTTATGAAATGCATGATGGCTATCAAAGGAATCGATCATCAAGTCCAAGACTCAGCTGGCAAATATCTCGAAAGAGCCTCATCCATGCACAGCCAATCAGCCAGTGGAACAACCATCGGTCCGTGATCTTCATGCCCGTCAGCCATCACAGCTCAGTGGTCTTCAGGCACGACGAATCAGCCGACCACCACTCCGATGATAGAATTTGACCCTTCAGGCGCGACAACTCAGTCGGCCGATCAAAATGCTAGCTCGACTCAGGTCATAAATCGTATATCAGGCTCAATATGTATGCATGAATGCCATTCAATAATCAGATTCCAATGCATACAATAATCAGCACGGAAAACAGATCATACAACACTTCATAGCCAATCAAATCTGTTCACAAAGTCACGTATTCACAGTATACAGATTCACAACAAGAAATATAAACATGTCCATGCCCAAAGCTGTTTACAGGTGCTCAACCGTACCTCAAACCAGCTGAAACCTCAATTAGATCTCACCAGGAAATGGCACCAACAACCTGCTCAAGTGTGCTTCGTCACTGACTCACGGTGAAGCTTAACAGAAGCTGTCGGAAGCCCAAATCTGAACGGGGAAAACCATTGACGGGAATTCACGAAGTTACTCGAACCTGCAACTACTTCGCTCTTCTTCCGCAAGTCGATCTACAACTCCAAACTGGTATCCATAGAAAGCTCTAAGAGGTGCGAACCCAACGCCACCAGCCTTGCTCCAAACAACGGCGGAAATCGACGGCAATCTAATGGATAAGGGTTCGGATGAACAGTACTAATCGAGGGTTTCCCTGGAAAGGAGATAGGAGATGTCGGGTTGAAAAATGACTAAGTTTCGATCGCTACTTAGCATTTAAATCCTTCAGTCAATGCTACAGTGAAAGTCAACACCAAGTTATTCAAATCTAATCGACAACTCAGGTCTTAGCGCTAAGGCAAAAGTCCCTCAGATCTAGCCTCAGCGTTAACTCAAATATGGCTTCGCTACGCTAAAAAAATGCTACTAATCAAAACGGTGTCGCCTAGGAGTCCCGCTCACTAACACTAAACGTCGTCGCGCTATATCCAGATCTGAAGCAGACCTCACTAACGCTCATCCAGATTTGATCAAATCTGAGATCCTCAAACTGCACCGGTTTACTCCGAACTCACGAACCGGACCGATCCAAATAGTACCATTGACCAACGCTTGACTTCTCCTCGCTAAGCAAATATGTCCCTCACTCAACACCAGATCCGATTAGCGCTTAAAACGACATCGTATCACTTATACTCACCCGCGTAAACCAAAACGACATCGTTTCGCTTCCCGCTCGCGGTAACTCACTCAAACCAGGGAGGACAGATCTGGACACCCAAATCTCACTCAAATTTGAAAAATCCAGAATTCGGATTTCAACATAAAATTCGCCAAGAGTTGCTTCCAGTCAAACCCAATAGCTACCAGCACTCAAATCTGATCTATACCAAATCTGAAAACACGAAAATTATCAACGAATTAACCAATTCCCTCAAGCATGAAAATGCGATGACCAACATCTTATTGGTTAATCCTATTCAGATCTGAGTATTACGCTAATCACCAAAATATAGATTTCTAGTCCTCACACAATTCTAGCTCGACTCGGGTCATCAATCAAATATCATGTTCAATATGTATGCGCGAATACCAGTCAATATTAGATCACAACATACATAATTCATACATAACACAGAACAGATAACTAACATAGACAGCCAGGTCAAATCTGTTCACGTAATCACTCGTTCATAGCATTCAGATGACACTGGAAATATCTCATGCTTATGCCAACTCTGTTTAAATAAGCTCAAATCCGTACCTAAAATCTCAGCTTCTACCTCGACAGATCTTACAAAAACAAGAGCTCAGCACCAACAGTCCGCTAAATCCCTCTGCCTTATCAGCTCACGGAAAAACACAGCAGGAACTGCTCGAAAGCTCAAATCTATCAAGAAATCTCACAAATCAACTTAAATCTAAGCTCATACAGCTCACAACCTAAATCCGCGTAGCCTAAAACAGCTACCTCAACTCAACTGAGCACTATACAACTCTAAATCGAAGCTAAAATCGGTAAGAAATCACTTACTCAAAGCTGCTAAAGAACAGAAGAACTGCTTCCCAGAATTCGCGAAGATATCAAACTCTGCAACTCCCTCAACTCATCGATTCAAGTCTCAAAACTAGTATGAATCGAAAACCCTAAGGAAGACGAGCTCAGCGCCACCAATCTTGCTCCAAACGATGGCGTAAATCGACGGCAATCGATGGAGAAAGGTTTGAATGAACAGTAAGGGTTTCGGGAAACTATCGGGAAGAAGGTAAGAAAATATCGGGTTCGAAAAAGACTAAGTGTTGATCGACACTTATATTTAAATCTCCCAGTAAAAGCTACAGTGAAAATCAATCATCGACAAATTCTGATCTTAGCACTATTCAAATATTGGCACTAACTCAGATCTGCCTTCGCCACGCTATACTAGCGCACAACCGTCAAACGACGTCGCGTTACTGCAAAATGACGTGGCATAGGGGTCCCGCTCAAAACAACAGATCTCACGTAAAAGACCCGCTCGCTCATCCAGATTTGATCAAAATCTGAAATCATTAAACCACACCGATCTACACCAACTCTAGAACCGGACCGATCCACACAATACGTTGACTAACACTTGACTTCTTTTCGCTAACCAAATCTATGTCCTCTCGCTACACCAGATCTGACTACCACTCAAAACGCTATCCTTTCAATCATACTCATCTAACGTCAAATCTGATATGTGCCAAACGACGTCGCATCTCTTATACTCAACCCGTGTATACACGAGTAGTCCAAAACACCATCGTTTCGCTTCCCGCTCATGTCAACTCACTCATACACGTGAAGAAAAGATCTGGACACCCAGATCTTATTCAAATCTGAAAATCCAAAAGTTACCAACAGAAAAACTAATTCCTTCAAATCTGAAAACCCGATGGTTAACGTTTCCTTTTGCTAATCCTCGTCCTGATCCGATTAGATAATTAACCACCCATTAACAATTTCTAGTCCTCACAAACGCGAAGGAGCTACAGTGCATCGTTGTTTGTTTACAGGTTAATCTGGTTCTTCTGTTTAGGTAGTGCTTCGAGTAAGTACTAGATTCTACCTTGTGCTTTGTTTAGAGCTAGTTATTGTGCTAGAAAGATAGAATAGAGCTAGGTTGAGCTGGTGGCTCCCAGTTTGTGTTTCTGTGCGTAATGTCCCTCTGGGGTTGGTTGCTTGGTTATCTTTGTGTTGTTCATGTTACCAAGGTTTCTCAGCTGGTCGAGGATATGACTCAGCTGGCGGTGCCCAGAGAGGTGTATAGAGTGTCCCAGTTATATATATTGTATGATTATGTAATTGAGTCGTCACAGAGAATGTCCCATAAGGATGTGAAGTTTATTGCTGATTATTAGTTTTTTTGTTGGGATACTCGATGCCTGTATTTCTATTTTATTGTTGATTGGTTCTTCGGTTGTTGTAAAACCAATATTTTGAGTATAAGTATATTTTTAAATTATGTTTTCTAAGTCAGGATAAAGAGAAAATTTTATCCACTTTTAAATGCTTCCGCGGTCGTTATTTGCGTGGTTATTCTCTGTTTTGTGCACCGGGCTTCACATTTTTTTGTATCAGAGCTTAAACTGGTATAAGCTCAAATTCTTTTGATCACACTTGAGTCTAGGCACCTTGTTGTTTTTTGCATGTGCTTGGCTATGTGTTATATGTGCTATGTGTTCTTAATGTACTACTTTTTCCTATATGCCACCTAGATGTAGGGGTAGAGCTAGCAGGCAGATTCCGATAGATTCTGAGGGTCATAACATGGATATGGAGCGTAGTGTTCTTGTTCGTAGGCGCGCTAGGCAGGTTGACGACGAGGTTGATGTGTTGGCAGCCCGTGTGGACGAGATGGAACTGATCATGGCAAGGTTTCAGCGGATGAATCCTCAAACGTTCGATGGAGATGAGTCTAGTTCCGATGCTGAGTCCTGGTTGCAGCATATTATAGGGATGTTTGATAGAGTGCGCTATGATGATGAGCGCAGACTGAGTTTGGGGACCTTCCAGTTGAGGAAGAATGCAAAGAGCTGGTGAAGAGGTACTGCACGTACTCTCGAGGAGACTGGTCTGGGGATTACTTGGGATAATTTTTGTACTGTGTTCCATCAAGAGTATGTTCCGGAGTCCTACGTGGATTCCCGGGAGCATGAGTTTGATATTTGGTTCAGGGAACCATGTCGGTGTGAGAGTATGCTCGAAGGTTTTCTTCTCTCCTTGCCTATGTTCCTCATGTGTCTGGCCATGAGAGGGCGAAAAAAACCGATTCTTGGAAGGATAAACGAGGATATTTATTCCTTGATGTTGGTGAGTTCACTTACCAGTTATGCGGATGCGGTGGGCAAAGCAATGGACATCGAGGAAGGGTTACGGAACCGCAGGTATCGGATTTAGCCTCAAGCTGCACAAGATACACGTCCCAATATTCCACGGGCGCAACCTTCCCAACCTTCTCAGTCATCCCAGTAGCCGCAGCAGTCAGTACAACAATCTGGATTCCACAGGTTTAGGCCTCGTGGCCATCAGTTCAAGAATAAGCAGGGTTCTAGTTCTTCTGGTTCTGGCAGTTCGAGCAGCAGCTGTAGTCCTAGGGATATCTTCCGTGGTCAGTGTGGAGGCAAACGCCCTATGATGCAATGTGTGGGGGTTCAGGGTGTTAGTAATAATTGTGGGAAATATGGACATTTTGCGATTCCGTTGGTTGGATCTCAGCACACTGCTGCCCCACCACAGGGTCGTTTTGGTGGGTCATCTCGAGGTCGCTCTTTCCCTGTTCAGCAGCAGAGGGTGGGGGAAGCTCAACATAGGCCGTTTCAGTAGCCTGGTCCTTCGCGTTTTGGACTGTATTCCAACCCCAGTTTTCAGGACCTCAGCATGCCCAGGTTAATGCCATGACATGGGAGCAAGCGGAGGGCACGCCAGGAGGAGATATAGCAGGTACTTGTACTATTTTTTATACTGGAGCATCACATTCGTTTATAGCTGATGAATTTGTGGTTGAGCGTGGTTTGCATACCACTATTTTGCGTGATGTTGTTTCTGTTGCGACTCCTGCCGACACGAGCCTGTTCTCCCAGGAAATTATGATGAATGACATACTTAGGTTTGGTGAGAATGTGTTGGTAGCGAACCTGATTTGGATAGTTATGTGGGATTTCGATTGCAAAGTGGGAATGGACGTGTTGTCTAATTTTAGGGCCACCGTTGTGAGACCCAAAAGATTATTGGATTAATTAAGTTAATTAATCGGGTTTGGTATAGACCAGATCTGCGTGAAAAGATCTGGGATGGATCAGCTTTGAGCTGGTATGCTTGGTGAGCGTATCGGGTCTCTATATTTGTGTATTTGAATCAGCTCTGGACGGTTGTCGAGTTCTGCGTAGTAGTAGTCAGATTTGGGGAGTTGAGAAGTACTGGTTGGTGACTTCAGCTTTGGCGTTGGTTGATGGTAACCTACGTTGGTAGTCAAATTTGATTATCGTAAGCCATTCTGGGAACGCTGGTTGAATATCCTGTGCGGGTAGCAAAACACCGTCGTTTGGAGGAAACCAGATTTGAGATTCATAAGTTGTTAGCGCTGTGTGAACCGGCATGGTTTGAGGGTTTGCTGTGGATCGGTTTCGAGTTGTTTAGACCAGAAGACAGTGCGATGTCGTTTTGTGTATCAGAGAACGCTGGTCAGTGCTGGTGTCACATCTAGTCATTCGAATCTGAGTGTTTTGGTTAAGAGCGATGCGACTCCATTTAGAGAGACACGTGTCTAAATTATTTGGATTGTGGTGTGACGTCGTTTGGTGGTAGCGCGCTGGACTAGCGTATGGTCCAGTTTTGGAGTGGTACTCAGATCTGAGTGGGTATCAGCTTTGAGCCAGTGTTGTCGGTGGTTACTGTTCATCAGATTTGGGAAACATAAGTTGTATATATAGAGAACTTTGACTGTAGTCTCGCAATTATTTCCCGACACTTAGAAAATATATCTTCTCCCGACATCGAACTCTCTTCTGTCATGATATCCTAGTTATTTTTCACCGAACCTTATCTTCTTCGATTTCCGACGGTAGAAGACTCCGATTGGAGCAAGAGTGGTAGCGCTGGAATCCTCTTGCCAAGACGTTTCTTATTATACCATTTTCAAAGGCTTGAGTTAAGCTGGAAGAAGATCGCGAAAAAGAAGCTACCTTGTGTAGTCTGTTAGAATTTCGACCGATTGGTTATTCCTTTCAGGTAACACTTTGGTAAGTGTTAGATTCTACCTTGCGCTTCGTTTAGAGCTATTTGTTGTGCTCGAAGGGTAGGATAGATCTAGTTGAGCTCGTAGCTCCCAGTTATAGTTTCTGTACTTTACGTCCCTGAGCTGGTTGTTGTTGTTTGGATTATCAGGTTTCAGATATGAGTGCTCGGGACCTCGATTATGGTAATTGTAGCTCATAAGTGAAGGTACGGATGTGAGCTTATGATTACATATTTGAGATGGACTTGTGTATAAATGAGCGTGTGCTGTTATGTTGAGCAGTGTGTAGGCTGTTACTCCTGTGATGTTTCTTGCATCTGTTTTGCGTATGTTACCTTGCAAGCTATTAATATGCATAAAACGCATATCATGTTGTACGCTCCATTCTTGGTAATTCCATGTGAGCAGCCCGCTGTGAGAACTTATGAACTGTCGTTCTTTGCTGTTGAGCTAATCCTTGTTGACAGGGTGCGTGTGATTCAGCGCCTGGATAGCTCCCATTCTCTCACATGCATTGTCGCCTTTCTGTTCTAGCTTGTGCTAGTACTTTGTGTGATTGAGCGCCTGCTTAGCTCCCATTCTCTCACATGAGTTGCGGCCATCTGTGTAATCTATTTGTGGTTGCTACCATGTGTGATCGAGCGCCTGGGTAACTCCCATTCTCTCACACATTTGGTGACCACTCCCAGTTCTGGTATTCAGCTGTGTGCAGTCCTTCGGATCCTTTGATCTCCCTGTTCTCATGCATAGCATCGCATTTATAACTTGCTCTTCTATTGGCTTTTTTATGTTGCTCTCCGTACTGGGGTTTGACCCCTGTCCCTCTGGGGCTGGATTGTTTTGTTTGCCTGTGTGTTGTTCAGGTTATCCAGGTTTCTCAGCTGATCATGGAGATGGCCCTGCATGTTGGCACGCAACGGTGTAGGATCCGGATACCGCCTCCCAGGGCATAGCGGAAAACAAAATTGCCCGGGAGATGATCAATATAATAAAACTCCAACACAATACGAGCCATTCATATGGTGTTTTCGTTGATTACCTTGCTGGCAACTCGTGCCTGGCTCCAATCGGAATTACAATAACGCCGGCTCTTCACGGTAGGCGGCGGTAGATTCGTCAATCAGGTCCACGATCGGAAATGATCTCCCTCCGATCAGCCTGCACTAGAAGACTGATGGATTTTATCACCAACGGATTTTCCTCGAAAAGTTGGCCGGAGCAAGTCCGGCGAGGACGGCGGCGCGAGGCTTTGGAGGAGAGGGGGGGCGGCCGTGTCTAGCACACTAGGTTTAGGGGTCTAAGTCTACCTTAAGTAGACTTAATGATGGATTTGGATCCGGCCCAACGGGCCCGGGTCCAACTTATGAACATTCGGTTTATCCCTATCACTGTGACTTCATCGTAACTCCGATCGCCGATCAGATCGGACCGATCGACTCAGTTTCCAAAACTGAATACTATGATCTGAAAAACCAGTTTTTCAGAACCCCAGTGCAAATTGACTGTTTTGCCCCTCAACAGCGGGAAATCACGATTTGACCCCTGTTGACTTTTAGGAAGTCGCACTCCCCAAAATCCTCTTCCCTTGCTCAACACATTGAGCTCAGTATCCGTGCGGGAATCTCGAATCCAGTACTTGTGTGACCCTCAATGGTTCAGGGATACAGCTAGCCGTGGGCCCACAACCATTGTGGCTCCGGAATCACAATTCCGGACTTGCCCATCGGATCATGGTAAGAGCGTCTAGCAACATCGCCCCATGATCCCCTAGGTATCAATGATAGTGCCTGCAAGAACCAATTGGTCGTGGTTAGCGTACAGTACGGTCCTTTCAATCCATATATCCCGATCAGATCAACGACCATTGGTAAATCGAGAGTCGCTAAAGATTCGATAGCTATGCATACATCTTGGAGATCGAATAGTGAAATCACGAGTGCAACTAGGTAAACCCATTTACCTAAAACACTTCTAGTACTCTGGCCAGAGATTTATACACTATTATCCCCTCAGATAGCATAGGATATCCACGCATGTCTGTGAGCGGTGAATTCTCGACAACGATGCATCGACTCCTACATGCATCGGGGTCTCACCCAATCCCGCCGCCTGATGACCCCAAGTGAGTCGGAAAACGGGTCAAAGTGAGACGCCTATCATGTAGAGTCTCAATGACGTTTCGAGTCGTGAGGACTAATCAGTACAACCAAGACCTCGGACTTATCCACTCGACAAATGGTAACCACTTGGAAAGTCCGAACGAGGGTAGTTTGATAGATCACCAGGTCACTATCTACCTGCATGCTCAGAACATCACAATGTTCCCTACCAATGAAACATGGTACTTCGCATCGCAGATACTAGTCTCGAGCTCGGGCGGCCTTATCCTCATTTTGACGGCCCAATCGACTAGGAACATGTTCAGAATACACAGTGACTATTAGATGTGTTTCATGATAGCCGTCATACCCACTATCACATCTAACATACAGTATAGTGCATTCTAGGTCTTTACTCAACGCAATTGTTAATCATTATACAACACAATGAAAGTAAAGAACGCCATAAACAAATGCGAATATAAATATCGTCATATACAAGAGTCTATAAACCCACACGCCAC